>CAUYQU010034013.1:0-62495 GCA_963574635.1 Cheracebus regulus
GGGGGAGATAGCATGGGGAGAAATGCCAGATATAGGTGAAGGGGAGGAAGGCAACAAATAACACTGCCACGTGTGTACCTATGGAACAATATTGTATGTTCTTCACATGTACCCCAAAACCTAAAATGCAATAAAAAAAAATCTAATTAGAGGATGACTTATTTGTATAAGACACTGGATGAAGAGTTAGTCCTTAGGGAAAAGATTCCTTTACTTTTGGACATGTTGATACTGAGGGGGTAAGCATTTTAATTCTAGAGTTGAAATACTGAAAAGGCAGCCAAATAATCTGTTCTTGATCACAGAACTTGGAAATGGAAATAGATTAGAGAATCATGAATATATAGATGGTAACTAAAACAAGGATGTTTCTAGGCTTCTCTTTCTTTATAGCAACTGAAAAGGGGTACTACTTTGAAGATGATGGCTGCCCACAGAAAGGAAAGACAACCTTGCTCAACACTGTAAGGATTTTTAACATTTAAGGCTTGAGGCAAAGTCATTTGCAAGGAAGACTTGAGAAGGTGCAGTCAGTGAAGAAAAGAAACTGGAGATTATGTGGTCACTGCAACTACTCCTATGAGGAGTGAGGTAACTGCACTCAATGCTGCTGAGTGGCCAAGTAAGACAGACATTTCTCATGAAACTAGAAAGATGGAGGTCATTAGTCAATTCAGGGAAAATGTTTTTGGTAGAATGTTTTGGAAGCCAAATCACTGAGTCTAGTAGACAAAATAATAGCTCCCCTAAGATGCCCATGTCCTAATCCTCAGAACCTATGAAGAAATGACTTTACCCAGCAGAGAACTCTGCAAATGTGATTAAGGTTCTTGAAATGGGGAGATCATACAGGATTATCTGGGTGTGTCCAATGTAATCATAGCAGTTTTTAGGTGTGAAAGAGGGGGGCACGAGAGACAGAGTCAAAGAGCTTCGAAAATGCTAAGCTGTTGGCTTTGAAGATGGAGGAAGGGACCACAAGCTAAGGAATGTGGATAGCATCTAGAATTTGGAAAAAGCAAGGCAATGGATTCTTCCCTAAAGTCCCCAGAAGGAAAACAGTCCTGATATTATTATTATTATTATTATTATTATTATTATTATTATTATTTTGAAAAAGAGTCTTGCTCTGTCACCCAGGCTGGAGTGCAGTAGTGCGATTTGGCTTCACTGTAACCTCCACCTCCTGGGTTCAAGTGATTCTCTCAACTCAGCCTGCTGAATAGCTGGTATTACAGGCAAACACCACCATGCCTGGCTCATTTTGTATTTTTGGTAGAGATGGGGTTTCAACATGTTGGCCAGGCTGATCTTGAACTCCTGACCTCAGGTGATCCACCCACCTCAGCCTTCCAAAGTATTGGGATTACAGGTGTAAAGCCACCATGCCCAGCCTCTGATACCATCTTGATTTTAGCTCAGTGAGACCCATTTCAGAGTCTGACTCTATGAACTATAAGAAAATAAATTTGTGTTGCTTTAAGCCACCAAATCTGTGATAATTTGTTATAGCAGCATTAGGAAACATACTTATACTGATAGGTCAAAAGAATGACAGAGGAAATGAAGACAGTGAGTGTGGATGTTGGAAAATTTGTGAGGGAGCAGTATACTATATTACAAGATATAATGGAAGAAGCTCTTGCTTCATGTGGGAGAAACTTAAGGAACCAAAGTTCCTTAAGGACAGGCAGGTGATCAAGAGCACAGGTAGAAGCACTGATGTTGGAGAGAATAATGGATGCATTATCCTAAGGGGAAACAAGGGAAAAAAGGCTATATCTTGGTGCAGACAAGTTTCTAGATTTCGTGTAGGGACACTGAAGTAGTTCTTGTTGATGAGTTGTACTTAATCGCTCTGTGCCTAAGTTTTCTTATTTAATAAATCGCTGTAATAATGATACCTCATAGGATCTTCCTGGGGATTAACTGCATTAATGCATGTCACGTGCAGTGCTCACAAGTATTGAAAGGGCTCAACACATATTACTGTTATTGTATGAGTTTTTAGGGTTGCTGTAACAAAGTGCCATAAACCAAGTGTTTTAATGACAGATTGTATTGTTTCCCAGTTCTAGAGGCTAGATGTCCATAATCAAAGTGTTGACAGCATTGGTTCCTTCTGAGGGCTTTTGGAAAGAATTTGCTCCAAACCTTTCTCCTCAGCTTGCAGATGGCTGTCTTCACATTATCCTTCCACTTTGCCTGTCTCTGTGTCCAAAATTCTCCTTTTTAATAAAGACACGAATCATATCAGATTAATGTCTTACCTAATGTCCTCATCTTCATTCATTACATCTGTAATAATCCTATATCAAAAAAAGGTCACATTCTGAGGTACAAGGAGTTGGGATTTCAACATATGAATTTTAGGAGAAACACAATTCAATCCATAGCAATTATTTTCTGTGAAGAGTCAGTGAGACCAATGATCATGAATAAGAATGGCTAGATAAAGGTTTGAAGAAAGAGGAAAAAAGTTACCACTTTCATTGTAGTAGAGAGAAATATAGCTGACCACATAAATTCAGCAAGATTACCAGGGAGTATTCAGTACCCAGAGGAGATTGATATCAATAATTCACAGTGGTGTAAAACCCAAACTCCTTACCATTGCCTACAGGGCCCTATGTAATTTGGCCCCACCATATCCTCTCTGATCTATGCTGTATCACAGTCCTCCATGTTCTTAGGTTCCAGCCACAATAGCTTTCTTTCTATCCCTGAAACTCATGAAGCTCTTTTGGCCTTGATATAGTTTGGCTGTGATCCCACCCAAATCTCATCCTGAATTATAATCCCAGTAATTCCCACTTGTCTAGGGAGAAACCTAGTTAGAGGTGATTGGATCATGAGGATGGTTTTCTTTATGCTTTTTTCATGACAGTGAGTGAGTTCCCATGAGATCCAATGATTTTATAAGAGGCTTTTCCTGCTTTGCTCCTCCCAACCTCTCTCCTGCCACCATGTGAAAAGGTACAAGTCTGTTTCCCCTTCACCTTCTGCCATGATTATAAGTTTCCTGAGGCCTCCCTAGCCATGTGGAACTGTGAGTTAATTAAACCTCTTTTATTTACAAAATTACCCAGTCTCAAGGAAGTTCTTTATTAGTCCAATAGGACTAATACAGGGCCATTGGCCATTGCACTTGTCCTTCCCTGCCTGACATATTCCTCCCTAGATCATCTTGTGGTAGGCTTTACTTCATCATTTGGGCTTCACTCAAATGCTCCCTCTTAAAGGGGTCTTCTGAAGATCACCTCTCAGAAGTAGCTCTCCATTTACTTTTCTAGTTTTTCCTTTTCTCCCCTGTCATTTATTTTATTCAAATACTACATTCCCTAGTATGTGTTTATGCAAAATGAATAATGTATTTTGTGCATATTATTCTTAATTTATGCAAAGAATATATCTATATACTGTATATATAGATATATACTGTATATATATAGATATATACAGTATCTAGTAGAAAACAAGTACAATGATATATATCATTGTACTTGTTTTCTACTAGATACTGTTATTTTTAAGGTATGTCATTTTGCTTTTGTGAAGATCAAACTTGTTGTTTCTAAGTATTGTTTAATATTCTATGGCATATAGTCATAGGAACTTAACATATTCACCCTCCCAGAGATGCATACCCAGGTGCACTCTAGCCTTTAATCATAACAATAAAAAGGGAGTGGTAGTAAACATCCTAGTAAATGTTCCCTTATGGACTCATATGGGAATTCCTCTAGGATATATAATATACTCAGAAGTGGAATTGCCAATGGGCTGTACATATTCTTAATCTGAGTAAATCCTGCCAGATGGTTCTCTAGAATGGCGTTACCAGTCAAATCTCCTACTGCTGACCCAGAATTTAAGTTTATGAGAATAGGACCTATCTCTACCTTGTTTCACTAGTGCTTATTGTTTAAGTACAAGAAGAAGAAGTGGAACTCCTTCATAATGGAGGCTTCTCTTGGCTATTGTAAGACGTAAGTCTGGGGCAAGGTATCAGTAGTGTGAGATAATGCATTCCATACAAATCTGTAAGGAGGACAGTAAAAACAGTGAGGAAGTAAATAGAGGATAAAGGAACTAGAGGTTGCTATGGGGCCAGAAACACATGAAGAGAATGTAATTGAGCAATTAAGCTTGAAGAATGGAAAGTTGTTTCATAAAGTATATTGTCTTATTTTAGTCTGGTTTCTCTAGAAAATAGAACCTAAGGTGGAGTTCACATGTGACATTCTATTTAGAATGTTATCCTAGGGAAGCAAGAATGAGCAGAAAAAAACAGAAATAAAAGAGAGAAGGAGAAAAAGCAGATTCCAAGTTGTGCATTACTAATTTGTCTACAGCTTCTCTAGAAAACAAAGCTGGTTGCTGAGTCATGTCAGAGCAGCCAGAAATACAGAACCACTGCATCTTTGAACAGCTCCTGGGTGGGCAGGAAGGGTGAACAATTCATGTGTTGTCTTCTTCCTGGCTCCTGTCTCTCAGTGGTCAAAGTCGGCTCCACAGGGCATTAATTCCACTGTATATCTGGGTTGTGTTTTGGGCCTCTTCAGGCAGCAGTGAGGGAAGCCAGAGCTTCTGTGGGTTCAGTCAGGTCAGCCCAGGGGCCTGGAGCTGCTGATGTTCACTCTACAGTGGGTGTTATGAAGGTCATGCTGGTCTGGCCCTGGATCCAAGGGAGGCCTAGGTCAGTGACAGCATTAGACTGGGCCTTACAACCGTGGGACAACACCAGCCATTGCTTGGGCCATTCTGGCTGAGAAGCAAGTCAAAGGACTGAAGTCCTGGAGGCAGGCAGGGCCATGTGGCTCTGGGGTGCATATGCATTAGCAGAATCATTGATTTTAGAGAGAATTCCAGGTGTGACTATGAGAGTGATGGCCGAAGCTGAGATGGAGCTATTAGATATGGGAAGACTAAGGAGCTGAGAGGTTAAAGTGTTGAATGGGTAGTCTGGGTTGATTCTAAAATAGCACAGGATGGTGGGATGCTAAATACTGTGAACCTAGTGCATAGTAAGTGTACACTAGTTATATTATTTAATGACTATCTGCACCTAGAAAAAAATCACTATTTAGGAAAGTAAATGTACACTGGGCTGAAACTTACTATGTATATATAAAACCAGAAAATCAAATTTATTTATATTTATATTTTGTACTTTTAAAGTGAAATTTACCATTACCTGATTGTTAATTGGGCAGACTATTAATTTCTAATTTATATCATTATTCTAAACAATTGTCTTTATTCCAGAAGGAAAATCAAGAACATGCTTCAAATTCTTTCTGTAGAACTTCAGAAACATAAGCAAAATTCTTCTGGATAACAAATCATGGCTTTCTATCAACTGTAGAATTGGACCTCCTGTGTATGGTACTGACAGAGATACAGCAAAGATAATCAAATGTGAACCATGCTCTACAGGTG
Organism: Cheracebus regulus; assembly: GCA_963574635.1. NCBI lineage: Eukaryota > Metazoa > Chordata > Mammalia > Primates > Pitheciidae > Cheracebus > Cheracebus regulus. The sequence continues at coordinate 5,443 of CAUYQU010034013.1, forward strand.
TTTACAGTTCCTAGAAGAGATAAATGTAGTTAGGCACCAATAATACAAAGTAGAAAGTGATAAATACCATAAGAAGGGCTGAGACAAAGTACAGTGCTAGCAAGTTCTGGAAAGGGCGGATACTTAGAAATAATCAGTGAGTCTATGAGATGAGAGAGAGAGAGAGATGGAGAGAGAGAGAGAGAGAGAGAGAGAGACAGAGATAGAGACAGAGACAGAGAGAAGAAAGAAGCTAAGGTCGGAATCAGAATCCTGGGAAAATTTGGACTGGGTGGGAGTGGGACTAGATGAGGGGTACCTTCATAGAGAGAATGGGCAAGAGACAGGTCAATTCTAGATTGGGATCACATGAAGGCTTGACTGCTGCTTGGAGGAGCTTGGAAATAGCCCAGATGTACCAGGAGTTAATGCCCGTAACATTCTCAACCCCATTCGGGATCATTGGGAAGGCATTGGTAAATGATAGGTCACTGTCCCATTGGAAAAAAGAATGGAAAGAGAGTGATGCTTCCAATGCTAGGCCTGGTAGATTGTATGACACTATTGATGAGCTCCACAAAATAAGTAGAGGCATCACTTGAAAGTCTTTAGTATCTTGATAGACAGTTTTGTTTTTTTTTTAAAAGAAGATAGTAGACTAAAGAGTGAAAATTTTAAATTGCTTTTTAAATAATGAAGAGACTTGAGCTGGGTATGTTCTGGAGATATAAACATGGATACAACAAAGTCCCTGCTCTGAAGTATAATGAGGGAGATTGACAAATCAACAAGGATTTTTAACTTGGAGCAGCGCCATGTTGCTGTGGGGTAATGGGAGAGAAGCACTATCCTGCATGGTCAGCAAGACTTCATGGAAGAGATAAAAGGCACTGAGGTAAATAAAAGGATTGTGGGCTGCAGGGAGCTTAGATAACATGAAAATTGGGGTGGAATCAATTGGCCCAGTTTTATAACCATATTGAATGATGCTGGAACCTGGACAGCAAAAGCATCAAAGGCAAATAGGATTTTTTTTCTAGGTTAGAGTTTGGCAAAACCAATCAGAAAGAAGGGCATTATGACCTGAGGTTCTAGCTTTAGCAACCGAAATGGCTGCTGATGAAGTCACTGTGGTAGGATAAGCAAGCCTGAAGATAAATGAAAGGATAAAGAAGGGAAGGAAACAAAACCAAAGAAATGGCAAGAAAATGGAGTGTGAGTCACCAGCATGGCAGTTCTGTCCCTCTTATATCCCCAGGAGATTTTCTGCTGATACATAGAAGGGACCTCATTTGGGCGTTGGAGGGCTCCAAGCTGGAGTTTAAAGGTTATGAGCACAAGGCTGATCTGATGAGGTGCCCTGACAGGAGTCTGTGTACGAAGTCAACTACAGAGTCTCCTGTGTGGAAATTTATCCCAAGAAAATAAGATTGACATGGATGATCTTGAACCAGAATTTAGTCATCCAGGGGCTTGTGAGTCTGAGTTCAGTATGGAAACATTACTGGATCACTTCCTAGTCCAGCCTCTTGGATGCAGGTCACCCCAGGAAACAGAAAGTAGGCAAACCCGGGAGATTTCTGTAAAACACTAGGGCTGCTTTGGGGACTTAGCTGTGTATAAAACAAGGAAAGACAGGCCTTTCCTTGTCCCCATCTCCATAGGCTACCTCGGAACTTTTGACATCGTGAGAACGCCAGTGCTTCAGTGACAGGGCTTAGCAGAGACCAGGACACCTAGTGGAGCAGAGGCTTACCAAGCGGGAGGAGGATTAGTTATGAACATGTCCCACATTGCCCGTATGCTCAATTTAACATTGCAGATGGGGCTCTGAGGGGGCTGTGTTCCTCAGTCAATGGCAGAGAAAGGCCAGTGGATTTTGATTTCTTTTTGTCTTTGTAGAGGCAGAAGAAGTCAAGATTTTAGGGTCTGGAGTTACAAAAATTGGCTCTGCAACTTATTAGCTCTGTGAATTAGATCAAAGTTATTTAACACTCTGAGCTTCCTTCCTAGGGTGCGCTTACCTCCACAGGTCAATAGAGTAAATAAGAAATTACATGGAAGCCTTTAACACATGACACAGAATCCGATACCACAGGTCAGAATCCTGCCTGAAAGTGCTTCCTCCTCACTCCGTCTCACTCTTACTCACCTTAAGTTTAAATGTCCCCCACTTTTTTTTCCAAGAGACATTATCCCTGAGTCCCTGTAGCAGACTCTAGATTGCCTAACCAGCATCCATTGTCATCCTCTCCTTTTTATTCTGGTACACACTTCTCAAAGAATGCTCTCTGGAAAAGCTAGGAATCAATCCTGCAGAGTCTAAGAGCCTGGGAGTGGTGATTCCCCACTCCACCTCCAGAATTTAGGGGTGGGAACATGCTCAGTTTGGACTAACGGCAGATGAGAAGTCTCCTGGAAGCTTCCAAGAATGATTTCCTGACTCTGGAAAAGACACTCTCTGAGACCTTTGGGCACTGTTGGGATTGCCCATAATAATGAGCTGTTCCAGTCATCCTAGGGCATTGGGTGGTGCAGTCCCAGGGACAAAGAGGCCACACTGGGGATTGGCAGGGGGAATAACGGGAACACCTCAGGGCCTTCCTGGACACAACTATATCCCTGAATTCACCAACTAGAGCCTCTGACCTTGGGACTTCTTGTCTTGTGAAACAGTAAGTTTCCTTATCATTTAAGACATTCCAAATTAGGTTAATTATTAATTGCAGCCTCTCACATCTAAATTATAACCTCATATTTTTTTCTCTTATTTTCCTTCACAGTATTTCTCCCATATATGCTTACTTTTGTGTTTACTTGTTTAATGTCTGTTTCTCTCACTGGATTGTACACTCTAAGTTGAGAGATCACAAGTTAATTTTGTTCACCATTGACTTCCCAGCATTTAGCACTGGGCCTGATGTGCAGGAGCTGCTGAAAACGCATTTGTTGAAAGCCTGATTAAAAGGCTTGAAAAGTGGTCACTTTCTTTCTCTTCCTCCTTTTCCTTGCTGAGCGTGGTAGAGTTGACAGAGTGCAGGATTGCTAGGAGGGAACTTCAGTTTCTCCTCAGACTATTCCTAGCTGGGTGACCCTGGGCAGCAGCCTGGACTGCAATCCCAGCTTTCAAGCTTTTACTTCAGTGAACAGTAAGAAAGTACGTATGACCCAGTTGATCCAGTGTGCACACAAATTCTATTTTTTATTCTATTCTGTATAATTTTAAAAATGCTGGCTTTGACCCAATACCTTAATTTTATGATCCATTAATTAGCAACCCATTGTTGAAAAAAGCCCAGGACTAAATGAGACGTAAGGACTTTGCAGCACTATTCAGAATAGCAAAGTCACGGAGTCAACCTCCTTGTCCATTAAGGGGTGGTTGGATTTATAAATGTGGTGATATACATACTGTGGTGGTACACACACACACACACACACACACACACACACACACACACGATGTGTACCTATCACCTGAAAAATTAAAATTTTTAGATTCAGGGGCACTACATATATGTATATATGTGTATATATGTGTGTATATATACATGCATACACACACACTATGGAATACTACACAGTCACAAAAAGAATGAAATCACATCTTTTGCAGCAACATGGATGGGAATAGAGGCCATTATCCTAAGTGAAATGATGCAGAAACAAAGTCAAAAACTGCACAATCTCTTATTAGTGGGAGCTAAACAATGGGTAGGCATGAACACCCAGAATGGAATAATAGACACTGGGGACGCCGATAGGTGGAAGGGTGGGAGGTGGTTGAGGTAGGAAGTACAACTTATTGGGTGCAGTAAACATTATTTGGATGATAGGTGTGCTAAAAGCCCAGACCTAACCACTATGTGTTATGTCTGTGTAATGCAACTGCAGTTGTACCACTGAATCTAAAAAATGTTTCCTTTAAAGACTTTGAAAATTTGTTTTTCTCCTTTTTGTCATTAAATTCTTTATAAAAATTCAGCCCATCGACTTAAAAGCCCAAGATTACAGTGACATACAATGACTTATTTTCTCTTTTCCTGTGGAATTCTTCCTCACTCCTTTCTCCTCTAATTTTTTTTTTTTTTTGAGGTCTGTATAAAACGTACAGATTCTGGGATGACTTCATGAAACAGTACTTTGTGTACTTTTGCTTATTTTTCTCCGGTTAGCACAAAAACAAGCAGGATTATATTCCTTCTCCTCTGAAACTTAATGGCCTCATTCAACATATTTCACACGGGCCTCATTTTTTATATAAGTTTATGTATGTAACAGTGTATACAAATGTTACATGAGCCTCACTGCCACCATGTGGTTTAAAAACCCAAGAGAGTTGGTTCTAACATTCTCTAGATGCACAGTGAGGAATAGACCCTCACTGTACTCTCCATCTCTCAACACAGAAACTGCTCTTGTCCTCAGTGGATTTGCTACTGAAATTCCTCTGGGGGCAGGAGGAAAGGAAAAAGCCACACGGAGATCTCACAACTCCAAAGAACAGCAAATAATGCGGTGGGGTGTACATATATATTTAGAAAATTATAATGCACCCTTCAGGAAAAAAAAAATGTACTCAAAAGGCTATGGGAGAGCATTATCTGCTTGGGTGCTCAAGAAAGCTCCCTGCCCAAAGACCTGCAGATTCGGAAGGTATAGTTCCTGTCTCTCGAAACTCGATTCAACCCCTGCCCCCGGCATCACGTGAACTAGATGTAAGTTATGGCCCTAGAGTCCGGGAGGGGCGCGTCGCCGAGCTGCTTTGGGGTCACATGTCTTTGTAGAAGGGCATTGATGTGATAGAGGAGGGCTTGTCCAGGGTACGTGCGCCTGTTTGAGCTCTGGGAGGGAAGGCGAAGTGGAGAGAGCCTGCAATGAACACAGATTGGAAGGATGGAGGAAAGGGAGGGGAAGGAAAAAACGAACACCTCTGAACTTTCCTCTTTCCTCGTCCCACACACTTGAAATAGAAATAATAACACGAACAAAAAATGCCTACAACCACGATGTTATCGCCCTACTAATGTTGCCTCACTCTGGAGGGTATGGGGTATAAAGTGCAGACTGCCGCAGCGTCGGGAGTAAAGGTTCGGGCTAGTGTGGGTGCGGGCGCGGGTGACCCCACCTTTAGGGAAGCCGGCGCCTACTCTCCATGCAGTAGCCCCGGCTGACCCCCTCCCTCCTCCTTCCCTCCTCTCTTCCCTCCCTCCCTGCGTGTCGCCTCTGCACCGGCCCCCGCCGCGGAGACAGGCGGCAGTACCGACGCCGCCGCAGCTCCTGCCCGCATCGCGTTCGCCCGCGCCCCGGCTCTCACGTAGCCGGAGCCGCTGCGCCGGCAGCCCCGGGCCCGCGCTGCGCACAGGGCGCACGGCGGGGCTGGCTGAGCTGACCTGCGCGGGGCTGGGGCGCCGCCGGCGGCTGGGGAGGGCAGCGTGGGAGAGGACGGCGAGACGCAGGGGCGGCCGCGCAGAGGTGACAAGCTGCGCACCTGGAAAGTTACCCGGCTGTCTGTCTGGTGAGGTTCGTGGGCTGGGGAGCTTGGGCGCCGGGGTGTTCAGGGCGCGCGTGGAGGGACCGGGTCGGGGTGCGAGCGTGTGCAAGCTGTGCTTGCGTTGCGGGATGCGCGCTTCTGTTCCACACCCAGCCGGTCTCTTGCTTGTGCTGTTCGAGTGTGGACGTGTGCACGCGTTGCATTCGCTCGGTGTGGTAGCGTTTCATGAGCCCCTGGAGGCAGGGAAAGGTTGCTTGTGTTTAGAGGCTCTGCTAAGGGCGGGAGGGGCTCAGCCCCAGTGGGGAGTCCTCACTGTTCTCCAGGCTTTAGAGAGGAGCGGCGGTGGATGCTGTTGCTCCGAGCTGGGGGCTTGGCGGTGCTGTCAGGGCGCGCGCTCCCTGCTTTGCTCTTGGAGCTCAGGGTAGTTGCTAGAGGACAATACTCAGGCAAGGACTTCTAGGAGTCCTGGTAAACTTGCGTGGGTGTCCTTTTGTCACTCTCGGCACCGTGAGGCACTTTCCCATATTTATATTTCTCGGCGATGAAGAAACAAGAGCAAGCAAACAAAGCCCAGAAATCAGCCACTTTGGGGATGAGAGAAAAAGAAATGGGTTCAGTTTTGAGAACTACGACGGTGCAAGCACAAAGCAGTTGAGGCCAGAGCTGACAATAGAAACAGTGCATGGAGAATGAGTAGGTAGAAAAGGATGACCCTGGGACAAATGTCTTGGTTTCCTGATCTTCATCTTGTTTCCCAAGTGCCGGAGGGCTGCTGCTTTTTTTTTTTTTTTTTTTTTTTTAAGGAAGAGAGCACCATACACCTGCCTCCACCCCACCACACCCCCATACTTACATTTCTTAGAAACTGTCTCTTTTCTTTGCAAGTTTCTATTTAACTCATGGAGAAGGCGATCATCCCACATAACATACAGTAGCTGTTTTCAGTACTCCTGTTCAGTTTTGCACAGGAGGGTATGAGCTAGTATGGTAGAGAATTCTCTTTGGAGAATTAGAGCACATCTTCTCTATCGGAACATTGTGTAACTGAGAATAAACGACCTGAAAAGATGATTCTCTTTTACATGAAATCCTTAACTTCAGTTCTGTGAAGTCATTACAGGTGAGGGTAGTAAGAATTCACCTCACAGTGAAGGCATATGTTGCCTGGCTGTTGCCCAAGTCCTGTGATCCCTTATTGTCTTGCTTCCTCTAGGCTATTTTTTCCCATCAGTTCTTTCTTCTTATCCCATATTTTCATTTTTCCTATCTCCTGTGCTTCATTATCCTGGAGCTACAGACACTTTCAAGTTTTCATTATTTTAAAAATCCCTCGCATGAACCATGATGCCATCTTGCAGGCCCTACTCTTAGCGCCAGCTCTTTCCATGATCCTTTGTAATTGGGTGTCTATCCCCACTCTTTGACGAGTTAGATTCAGTACTTTTCCCTCTGATCTCATTTGCTGTGACAAGCCTGTGGGATGTGAGACACAGCCTGTTCGCCTCTTAAAGATCTCATCTGCATGGCCTCTCTGATGCTTCTACTAAATCTCTTACTGGTACACGTGGTTCCTTCTCCTTCTTTGTTGTTTGCTTCTCCTCCTCCTCTCCCTCAGGTAATATCCACAGATGTTACCTATATGTTCATAGGTAACAATTGAGACATTCCTTTCTTATCTACCTTAGTGATCTCATCTAAAAATGGGACTTCGAGTCTTATTTCTATGGAGCAATCACTTCCCCTGACTTAACATTTGCATCATGATGACCCACAAGCATCTCAAGCTTCGTAAATGTAAATCTAGACTCATGACTGTCTTTACAAAGCATGCTCATTCTCCTGACTTCTGTCAGTGTCAGTGCCTAGCCCATACATGGTGCCCTATGTGTCCTTTTTGAATGACTGAATGAATGAAACGTAGCTAGTACTACTTTCCTTCAAGCTTCCTAAGATCAAAACATTGAAATCATTTTGATTGCCCTCCCATGCACATCCACTTAATTACTACATTAGAGGCGCTACCCTGCAGTGTTCCTCCCACTCATCCTCTTCTTTTAATATTAATCTCTTCACATCCTTTCTCACTTTAATCAAAGCAGTAGCTTCTTACCATATCTTACAGTTTTCTTTCCAACCTCATATAGACCTAGACCCTCTTCCTCTCTTCATCATCAATATACTGGGCACTTGCATCCATGTCTTCAAATTCAACCTCTATTTATATATCAACAACTTCTGAGTATTTTCAGTTTTCCTTTTTCTTTAGCTTTTCTTATCCCTCATTTCTTACTGCTCACTAAATTTCTCTATGTTAAAGTTTTCACAGGTGCTTTAAAATGAGTATGTCCAAAATTAAACCCACTATCGTATCCCTCAAATGTGCTCCTCATTTTGGTTAGTGACATCACTTTTTACTCAGTTGCCACAGTGTAAACTTTCAAATCCTTATCCTCTTTCTTCTTGCCACCGCTCAAAAATTCTGTCAGCTATAATCTTCTGACCTAGACTTACAGACCTACCTTTCTGTGTGTTTGCTTTTTTATCTGTTAATGTAGCCCCCAAAATAGCTGAATTTGGCAGTCACATATAGGATATGTGGCATTCATAAAATCAACCTCCAGAGTAGCTGCAACTTTGGTACAATAAGCTTATATGATTGCCTGTCAAGAGAAGGTTTTTCTCCAACCAAGGTGCTGTAGACAGACAAGACAAGCAGTATATTCCAAACCGAGCCTCCGGTCAACAGTTGCAAGCTCAGATAGACAGATGCTTTTAATGTGTCATTGATGTGAAAGTGAGCTGATTCCCACATGGACAACTCGGTGTGGTTTGCTTCAGGGAGAAGAATCAGGGATTTATATATTCAATTATTTTCTAAAGGAACTTTAGGGAGACAAGCTAATGGTAACGCCAAATGTATCAGTTTCCTATCCACCTAGAATATTATCTATAAATGTCTGTATAATTCACTCCTCCGATTTCAAACTGAATGGCCCATTATCATCAAAAAATCAGTTCTGCTTTTCATGATTTACTGAAGGGAAGGACATTGCAGTGTTACCTATAGCTGTAACTTTTATTAAATCTCCTATGACAATGTGTTTCTCTCTGGCTACCATGGAGATGGTCCATTTTTTTTCTCGAGTTCAAGAAGTTCAAGTCATTAAATAGTGTTGGAACTCTGAGCTTTAATCCTGAAACTATCACCTCCTGTTTGGATTGGTGCAATAGTATCTTTCCTTGTCTCACTTCCTCTAAGCTCTTTTTACTGCATTTCTTATTTTCCTAAAGGACAAATCTGACCACATAACTAGAAAACTTAGTGTATCTGAAAATTCAGATACCCTAGGAAATTTTTCAGATTTTTTTTTTTGAGGCGAAGTCTTGCTCTGTCACCCAGGCTGGAGTGCATTAGCACGATCTCTGCTCAATGAAACCTCCACCTCCTAAGTAGCTGGGATTGCAAGGCGAGTGCCACCATGCCTGGCTAAATTTTTGTATTTTTAGTAGAGATGGGGTTTCACCATGTTTGTCAGGCTGATCTTTAACTCCTGACCTCGTGATCTGCCTGCCTCGGCCTCCCAAAGTGCTGGGATTATAGGCATGAGCCAAGGCACCCGGCTCAGTATCTTACTTTTTCAGTTCATTATTCATTACTCTCCTTCCATCCATCACACAGTTTAGCCATCCCTTGAATGTGCTATTAGCTTTCTTAAATTGATTTCTTAATACATATTCTTTTCTTAAACTAATATACTATTTTAGAGAAATTTTAGGTTTATAGAAAAATTGAGTTAAAAGCACAGAGTTCCTATATACCCATCTCACAGGACTTTCCCCTGCTCTTAAGATCTTTCATCAGTATGGTAAATGTGTTACAAGTGATGCAACTGATATCGATGCATTATTATTAAAGTCCATAGTTTACATTAGGGTTCATTCCTTTTATATATTCCATGGGTTTTGACAAGTATATAATGAAATGTATATATCATTACAGTATCATATTGAGTAGTTTCACTGCCCTAAAAAAATTCTTTCCTACATATTATTTTCTAGCTTTCCCCAAGCTCCTGGGAACCACTGATCTTTTTACAGTCTCCAAGTTTTGTCTTTTTCAGAATGCTATACAGTTGAAATCATACAATGTATAGACTTTTCAGATTGGCTTCTTTCACCTAGTAATATACATTTAAAGTTTCTTCATATCTTCTCATTGGTTGACATTGCTTTTTTTATTGAATAATATTCTGTTATATGGATGTACCACAGTTTGTTTATCCATTTACCTACTGAAGGACATCTTGGTTGCCTCCAGGTTTTGGGAATTACAAACAAAACTGCCATAAACATTCATGTGCAGGTTTTAGTGAAAACATATGTCTCATATCAGTTGGGTAGATACCAAGAAGCATGACTGCTGGATTGTAGAGCTAGAGTATATTTAGCTTTGTAAGAAGCTGCCAAATTGTCCTCTAATGTAACTATATCATTTTTATTCCCACCAGCAATGAATGAGCATTCCTGTTGCTCCGTATTCACACCAGCATTTGGCATTGTCAGTGTTTTGGATTGTAGTTATTCTAATAGGTGTGTAGTGGAATCTCATTGTTGTTTAAGTTTAAGATTCACTAATGAAGTATGATGTTGAGTATCTTTTTATATGCTTATTCACCAACTGTGTGTCTTCTTTGGTGAGGGGTCTGCTCAGATCTTGTGCCCATTTTTCAACTGGGTTGTTTGTTTTCCTATTATTGAGTGTTCAGAATTCCTCCTTTATTAGACATATATTTTAGAAGTATGTTCTCTCAATATGGCTTCTCTTCTTTTTTTTCAGAACAGAAGTTTTAAATTTTAATCAAGTCAAAATTATCAATTTTTTCTATGTATGAATCAGGCTTATTGGTCTTTTATCTAAAATGTCATCATAATACTCAGGATCATCTAGAATTTCTCCTATGTTGTCTTTTGGGGGTTTTGTAGTTTTTTGTCTTACATCTAGGGCTGTGATCCATTTTAAGGTAACTTTTGTGAAAGCTATAAGGTCTGTATTTAGATTTTACTTTTTTTAAAATTAATGCCTAGTTGTTCCAGGACAAGTTGTTAAAAAAGATTATCCTTCCTCCATTGATTTGTCTTTGCTGTCTTTTGTATTCTTTAATCTTTGGATCAGTTGACTCTATCGTTTGGGTCTACTTCTGGGATCTCTGTTCTGTCCCATTGACCTACTTGTCTATTCTTTCACCAGTACAACACTATATTGACTACTGTTACTTTATTAGTAAGCCTTAAAGTTGGATAGTATCAGTTCTCCTTCAATATTGTGTTGGTTTAGTACATATTTTCTGATCAATAAGTTTTTCTTTTAAGATAAATTGTCCTGTTGGATAATGTTAACTGTAATAATAATAGTAATATTTAATATTTATTAAGCAAATACTATATGGTAATACCTGTGCTAAATTTTCTTCATGATTTATCTCATTTAATCCTCTAAAAACCCTAAATGACAGGCAGTATTATTTTGTCTATCTATCAATGTTTCTTTCTTTTTCTTCCATTATTGACACTCAAGTATCTCGCCGGAGGGCATATAGATCACTAAATGGAAGTGCTTTGACTGGGACTCTGGCTCTATAACCATACCATCTCCCATATTGACAGATATACATGTAGCTATACACACACATCTATATATGTGTGTGTTTGTCTGTGTATATTTATAACAGACTCCAGATGGGTAGAGAGAGAAATAGATATTATCTAGACCACAGCCAAGATGCTGGTTTCAAACTGCTATAGGGCTGGAGGAAAAACAGAAAACAAAGCTTAATTCCTCCCACATTGACTGCCAGGTGTTAATCTGCCTGCAAGTGCCTTCACAGTCACTTTTGGTTTTCTTATGTCTCTTCTAATTACCTCTTGGTGGACAGCTTTTCCTAAATGGCAATTACATTAATATAATAATTTGTAGTCTTAGTTTTCCTCTGCTGTAGCTAAATGTCACTAATTTGATTGCTGTCTCACATACCTAACTGCGAAAGAGTATTGCCTCCACAGTGAGCTATAGTTTTTTGTTGTCTTCAAAGATAATTAGGTGGGCCTTTGTGTTTTAAGGATTTCACTGCAATGTGTGAAAATAAATAGGGGCTACATGAGGGAATTATGGAGCTTCAATTACTAAGTCCTTGTAGTCATGAACTGGCTCCCTGTCATTCATAATTCTCTTTTTGTCTTCATCTTTTGGTAGGGAACTTGTTTTCCAGGCTGTTTGTTGCCAGATGACTTCTTTTCTCAATGGAAGATATAATCCAGGCAAAGTAAGAGTCCCTTACTCCCTGCCACCACTTCCAAAAGGAATAATGTGCATCATTTTGACACTTGACAGACTGAGGCAGAAGGATCCCTTGAACCCAGGATTTCGAGACCAGTTTGAGCAACATAGTGCAAGACCCCATCTCAACAACAAAATAAAAAAAGTCAGCTGAGCGTGGTGGAGTGCCTCTGTAGTCCTAGCTACTCTGAAGGCTGAGGCAGGAGGATCACTTGAGCCCAGGAGTTTCAGGTTACCATGATTGCACCACTGGCCACTGCATCTCATGGCCTGAGTAGACCCTATCACTTAAGAAAAAAAACCACAAAAAACTCTTTTTGGAAGGCGTCCAGTTTACTATACTTCTGTCCCACCCAAAAATGATCCTCTCTGGGTTTTCTTCACACCAAGATATTAATTGCCTGTTTCTAGTTACATACTCTAATAAGAGCTGCTTATCTACTTCATGTCTGTTACCTGCCAAGCATTGCATGGGGTATTTTACAAATGTAATCATCATAGTAACCCTATGAGATGGCTATAAATATATTCCCTTTTATAGATAAGAAAGTAAGACTCAAAGATTTTAAGGAATATATAGAAGGCTGAGAAAGAGCAGATTGTTTTATAACCCTAATTGGCTTGACTTTATTGCTTATGTTAAATTCTGATCTTTATCTCCAAACTCAAATATTTCTTATTACATCATGTGCTGCCCTCTTACTGTAAGAATGATTTTAATAACCTGCAGTTGCCAGATTGATGGAGCAACATCCTATGGTTCAATTCTCTTTGTGGCTAGCAATACATATTTGAGAAATAGCTTATCTTAGTGACTGATACAGGAAACAGAGTGAACCTAATTAGGTTTTACGAAGCCAGAGACTTGAAACCTTGGCTTCAGGGACAACAATATTTAAATGGATGAACTAAGTAACAAATCAGACTAGTATTGAGCCATTTAGTAACTTACTTATGTATCCTGAATTAGTGACTTCAGAGATCAGTTGGTTACTCTCATTTCACCTGTCTTTGAAATTCTAAATAGCTTGAAAGATTTACATACCTTCCAACTAAACTAGAGGATAGTTAGTGTTTCGGGAGAATTTAACATCTTCTACCTAACTGTGCTTCAGATTTGTAAAATTATTGGATCAGTACAGGATTTTTTTGAATACCATTCATAGAGCAAAAAGGATTCTAAGCCTTTTCATATTTGGAATGCTAAAACTGTTTTCTATGTCAAATTTGACTGCAAATCCATGATGGGTTATGCCCCTGATATAGTATGTGATACTTAGGTCTTAGTAAACAATTTTTCCATGAACAAAAATGAATTAGTTGTTAGTTTAATATTAGATTTGAAAGATTATCTGCTTGCTCTTTTCTTTATAAGGCAAATCGTTTTCCTCCTATCATCACATCTCCCTTCTTTCTCTGCTGAACTAAGAATACTTGTCCATGAAGCAAGAAGGCTGTCTAGAAAATGGCTTACTGATGCATGTTAAAAATGTATGTACACATTAATTTAAGATATTTTTGGAGTACTTTTCTTATGCTTGTAATTCATAATCTCATTCAGGTTTATTCTCAGATTTCAGTCTAACATACTCTCAATTGCTTATTTGGGATACAAGTATGTCCAGGGCTACTTCTTTGAATTCTAGTCTCTTCATACTTCTTATGTATTCCTAATATGTAAGATCAGTAAATGCTGCTAAGTCAACAGAAACTTAAAGGTTAAACCTGCCAAATCTCTGCAACATATTAAGGCAATTCTCCACAGGCTAATGTTTATTAATGACTACTTGGAACATGAATTCTATGAGAAATATCTAGATGTTTCAAGATTGCTTTTATAAACACATTTATTTTCTGTTTGTACCATCCATTATAGGCAATTTGCACTGGGTATTGGTTGCATCCGTTTGAAAGCTAGAAGCTGTGTTACATCTTTGCATCTGTGACTTTATTGTTGTAGAGGTCACAATTTTGGTAGAACTAGGGAAAAACTCTAAGTATTTTGTTTCTATTTAACTTTGAAGTTTAGAGAGAGAGAGGAGCAGACGTGTGGGTTATAAAACTGCGAAGTTTCACTTCTTCTGACTTGAGATAATCAGAAATAACTCAAGCTTAGTTTACAAGTGTTATAATGCTTTTTGGGTTGTGGTTGTTGAATTAGTTGTTCTCATGCTGCTATTATAATAAAGATACACCTGAGACTGGATAATTTATAAAGGAAAGAGGTTTAATGGACTCATGGTTCCACATGTCTGGGTAGGCCTCATAATTATTGCAGAAGGCGAAGGAAGAGCAAAGGCAAGTCTTACATGGTGGCAGGTAAGAGAGCATGTGCAGGGAAACTCCCCTTTATAAAATCATTAGATCTTGTGAGATTTATTCAATATCATGAGAACAGCATGGGAAAAGACCACCCCCCCCATGATTCAATTTACTCCCATTGGGCCCCTCCCATGACGTGGGGATTTATGGGAGCTACAATTCAGGTGAGATTTGGGTGGGGACACAGCCAAACAATATTAATTGTCAAAAACTGCATGTGCCAAAGTATGAAGTTTAAATAGGTAATCTAAAAAGCCTTTAAACATTATAATAATTAATCAGAGCAATATTTCCCAAATTTCACACTTTCAAGTTCTACGTTTATGATTATGCTCATATGTGCTTATTATCTGCAGATGATTTATTTTTTATTTTCATTGAATTGAATCAGTAAACCTAAATACCTAGTTTAGTCTTAACTGAAGCAATAATATCAATGAGATCATGACTCTGTGGTGATAGTTATTTACATTTCAAATAAATGTTAAATATATAGCTATTAGACCAAAACAAATTCTGAATCAACTAAGTCAACTCTCTTAACTCCTGATCTGCATATCACATCCTGAGACTCACTAGATTCTTGATTACTTTGGGGCCTGAACTCAGGATATTAATTTTTTTAATTTTTGAAATTTTCATAACTTCCCACACTAAACCAATGTAGGAGGATGTTCTTAATAGGAAAAGAATAGAGTCTTGCAGCATGGGTCATAAATTTTGGAGATTCTCAGCTTTTGACATAAAGTAGAGGATGTAGAACAATCTTCAAACTCTTCTTCCTGTTGGTGACCACCATTCAGAAGTTTTTAGCAGTAAGTGTTATCAGAAATGCAAAATTAATAGATACATATAGCAGGAGAAAAATGCTAATCAAACATCACCAACTCTGCTTCCGTCTTCTGAGAAATGCAGATGTATAATTTTCTAAATCTGGGGAAGGTTTCTTACTGTTGCCACATGGAGAGCTGTGAAAGTTGTGACATTTCCATGCCTCTGTTGTTGTAGCTGCTCATTTGCGTTTTATCTTTGCCATGTTGACATCCAAATCACAATTTTGTTGTAATGCTTTTGACAGCTGTTCAGAGAGAGTGTCCTGAGAAAACAGCATGTAACTCAGGCCATTTGTACAAAATGCTTAGGTGTGATACTTGTGCTCTCAAAGGGACAGGTAAGAATGAACACAAATGTCAACTCCTCTTCATAGAGGGAAAAAAGAAATCAATAGATAGCTTCTCTTCTGGAAACATGAGGAAATTTATTGCTTTTCAAACAATGATTGCTATGTTCCTATTTATGAAACAAGATCGGAATGAGAGGAATGGTGGGGACTGCTGGGAAGTGAAACTCCACTTGACACTTACCAATTCTGTGCTCTTTCTCAGGTCCCTGAGCAAAATGGGAAACGGTTCAGTGAAACCTAAACATTCCAAGCACCCAGATGGACACTCTGGGAACCTCGCCACTGATGCTCTGCGGAACAAGGTGACAGAACTGGAGAGAGAGTTGAGGAGGAAGGATGTTGAGATCCAGGAGCGGGAGTATCACCTGAAGGAGCTGCGGGAGCAGCTGTCAAAGCAGACCGTGGCCATTGCTGAACTCACAGAGGAGCTCCAGAACAAGTGCATCCAGCTGAACAAGCTGCAGGATGTGGTGCATATGCAAGGAGGAAGCCCGCTTCAGGCTTCTCCAGATAAAGTGCCTCTTGAGGTCCACCGGAAGACGTCCGGATTGGTCTCTCTCCATAGCAGGAGGGGAGCAAAGGCTGGCGTGTCTGCTGAGCCAACAACCCGGACCTATGACCTCAACAAACCCCCTGAATTTTCCTTTGAGAAAGCAAGAGTCAGAAAGGACTCCAGGTAAGAAGTTTCTGCACCATTTAAACTCAGATGGTCTTAATATTGTGAAATATGAGAGTGATATTTATTAAGCCTCCTTAATGATAAAGAACATATTAACCCCTTCAGTTTTGGGGGTAGAAGGGTTGTTGAAATGATTTTGTTTTGTAACAGAATCTCCCACTGGGCAGAAGTTTACAGCAGAAATTGCACTATATATCTCTCTCTGTAAGGAACTCAGTTTACTGACAGTTTTTTATATTACCTCGAAAACCCTAGGGGAGTAAAGAAATAGTATTAGAAAGTGTACACTTGTCTTTCTAGAGTAGTGAACTTAAAAATGTACACACAACACAATGAATTGTGGCTATGTTAGCAAAAAAATCACATTTTAGTAGTTAGTCTTCAAGTATCATGAAAAAGGAACATGCTGGAGCTTCAAAGAAAGATGATATAATTTATTCACTCCAGTTTGTGTGATTGCTACTCTCTGCCAGTCACTGTGTTAGATGCTAGGTGTGTATCAGTGAATACACATAGAGCCTTTCTAGTGGGGACGGTAAACAGTATACACAGAAACAAGTTAGCAATGTGTAATTATTAATTGGAATCAATAATATGATAAAACCAACACTATAGCAGGTGGTGTCTGGAGTGAAGGGAAAGGAGGGCAAAGAGACAACAGGAAGCAGGCTTGTCATGAAGGCTTAGCTGAGGAAGTGACCTTTAACCAGACCTGAATGATGAAAAGGAGCATGAACCAGGCAGAAAGAGGATTTCAGGAAGAGCAAATAATTGAAAGCTAGAATTACTTTTGACTTTTTAAAAGAACATATAAATATTTGCCACTGCGTTTGTGTGTGTGTGTGTGTGTGTGTGTACATTTCTTTATGAGCAAAAGTTTGATTTTCTGGACCAGGAAAGAGTCATTAGAAACATCATGAGTTAGGCCTTGATTAGACCAGCCTGGGCACTAGTCTTCACTATTTTTAACTGAGTATTTATTAATTGAAATTCTATCTTTTGCCTTGATAATGCCTTGACTGAGCCTGAATCTCTATTGTAAAATGCAAGATGTGTAAAATTAAAACAAATTTTAACTTATTTATGAACAAAGTAATATGAATTAAGATAAAACATCTGACGTAGACAAACAAATGATTAACAACAGAATTATAAAGGGAGGTTTAATTAATTTGTTGACAGTACTTGGCTCATAGTGAATGATCAATAAATATTTGTGAAGGAAGCTAGTGATGCCAGATTATTAATCGTAATATCCTGTGGCTGAAAGAAATCTGATTAATATTGGATTTCAGCAGAGTTTTATTAAGTCAAAAGTTTTATTAGTCTAAAAATTTTTCATCTATTTCCTTTCAAAGTAATAATTATTTTTAGTGGTATGAATTCTGAAATTATACATGGCATGAGCTTATATTTCTTTTCAAAAACAACATCATCCAGTGTTCTCTTTTGCTATATCAGAGGTATATGAACTCTATATAGTATATGTATATATGTACTATACATAACAATATTATAGAATATGCATTACATTCCTATATATGCACACATAAGTATAATCTATTATTTACCCACAAAAATGTTACAAATAGCAATGTGCTTTTTTATGTAGAATGACATGCAAGAGAATTTAGTAGCAATTCATCTGTAACCTCCTCCCTATATACAACACCAGATGTATTCTCCTGAACCAAGATTATGTTCAGTTACTTTGTTAAAAGACTTATGCTCATCTTGAGGCAAGACACCATTCTCCTGCTGCTGAACAATCTGAGATAAGCATACTTCCTTGAATGCATTTAAGGATAAATTATTAGCTCTGTTAGAACCAGGAAAAAAATCAGTAGTTATACATGATTTCTGTGCCAAACCAGACTTTGTTCTTTCTATCTATAGTGAAGGGGACAAAGGAAGGATATTCTGTCTCCTGTGTATGGATTACTGATGATTTGCCTCACCATAAAGGCCTGTCAGATTGAGGTCGGCACAATGTGGAATCACTGGTCAGCTGCACTCTACCTACAGTATATCATAGTCCTTTATAGGGACTTGGTTTTGTGCCTACTGATCATTTTAGATCTTCATAAATAAATCTTTATAAATTTCAAGACGAGTCAGAGTACTACACGGTATCAAATACTCTGATCTCTGATTCAAATTTATTATGCTGAACATCAGAAGACCTTAGAGCCATAAGAACCTTAGAGATTGTTTGATGCTATCCACCTTGGTAGAGAAGTAAAGTTACAGATGCTGGGGAGTTACAGAATATACTACGGTTGGTGGCAGAGCTAAGATTAGAATCCAAGACTGTTGACATTGACATCAGTTCTTTCCCTCCTGAGTCCTACTCTTATGTTCTAAAAACTACCCATAAATGTGAAAGGCCTTGATTAGACCAGCCTGGGCACTAGTCTGCCTTGTTATAATATGTTCCACTGTTTGATATTATGTATGGTGGTGCTTCCTGGAGCTCCCTAGCTTCGTCCATGTGGAGTTGAACAGAGGCTGTTTGTTGCATCAATGCTTACCAAGTTCTGGATCCTTAGAGCTGAGGTCTGTGAGAAAAGGACATTGAGAATGGGTTTGATCCACCTGATGGAACCAACTGTGGCATATATGAAGGGTCTCATATGGGTTCCTGAATAAGTACAGTGCCTCTCAAGGCTGAAAACTGAATATCACTGGCAGAGACAGCAGAGAAGAGCTAACATAGTATTTCTGCCCATGTCTGGTCTGCCTTGAGCACCAAGACAACCATGTATTCAGATGTCAGACCTTTTACTGAGATTACGTTTTTCTTTTCTGTTTATGTCGACATTGTTTAGCAAAATTCATCATAGCAAAATTAGTAGCTCATTCTGAATGTCTGGTGGAACACAGGCAAATTAATCAGAGACATCTGGCAAGTTGCTGGTATGACTGCATTTTGCTAGGGATGCTTAAACTATCATTTGAAACTATTGTTCTTTCATGAAAAGGAAAGATAAAACAAAGACTTGCCATCTGACTTCAGATGTTGACTCCAGTTTTAGGAAGGACAATTAGTTTTATCTGACACTCCTACCACAGGAGCAGAATAGGTAAAAGAAGAAAATGCTAGTGAATCATATGATTAAATAAGATGTGGAAAAGGACTGTGAAGGAATATGTTTGCTTTTAATTTGCTTCCTTTCTAAAGCAGTACTGAGCATTTGAGGATGTGCACTACAGAAAATGCTTTCTTTATTGGAGAGGAATGTTTCCATGGAAAAAAATATTTATGTACCACTAATTATGTGCCAGTCACTACTCTGAATGTCTCACAAATAATGAATCATTTAATCCTCACAATAAACCTGTAAGATAGATATTATTTATCACTCCCATTTTATATATGAGAAAACTGAGCCATACAGAATTATATAACCTGCCAATGGCTACATAGATTTTAATATGGGAAATAGGATTCAAGATTAGAAAACTTGCTAGCTACAGTCTGCTCTAATCATTCCTGTAGATGGTGTCTTTTAAGATAACAATCAGAGGTGGACTCTTGAGCTTTTTGTTGGAAAGCCTCATTTTAAAATTAAATATATAGTCAGAGTTAAAAATGTTAAAAAAGGCAATGATTATAAAAATCTACCCGCAATTGTTATTTTTCCCTGAAAATGATTCTTCCAGAAAGAAACTGCAGTTTGCAGTAGTGGGAAATTTGGCTGGGATGGCAACACCCCTTTTTTCCCTTCCATGAAATAGTGACTTTCGTGTTGCCATATGAGACATTCTATATCTAGATTTTACATAGATAATTAAAGATTTTTAAGAGTGTATATATAGATTCTTACTAGTTGGATAGTTGAAAAATTGGTACATAGTCTTATAAATACTATTGCCTTAACCTGGGTCTTCAGAAAAGCAAAAATTGAAACTGTCTATATACAATAAGGCATGGAAGAAGAAAAATAGTCCAGTTGTGTGGTGATCTGATACCCAGAATCTATGGGTGAAGGTAGCTGGGTGATGTATCTGGTGAAAGTTGTCAGTATGCTTGAAAACAAAAGGTTATATTTCATAGTGATAGATAATGTATATGTAGACACTCAGATCAAAACTAGCTACTCAGGGATGGGATGAAAAAACTAAGTTATTGGTTGGCTGTTACGTGTCTGTCGTTCTCCATAATTCACTCATGGAAGCCTTAGACTTGGCTAATGAGGCATCAGTTTTTTTCTTTTACTGAAGGTGAAATTAAAGCTCAGGGTCATTGCACTTGCTCCAGGTTGTAATGTTTGTCTGTTTTTGGAAACAGCTTTCCAATTTGAGTCTGTCTGATGTCAAATGTGTATTCTCTACCACAATGTGCGCAACATTTATAGCCCGTGCAGCCTACAGTGCGAGTGGCTTCTCTTGGGGTTGTGTAATCAGGCCGGGGGCTTTTTTTGTGGGGGGGAGGTAGGGTGGGTGGTACTGTTAAGCTGCAAAAAAAGGAAGAGGTAAAAAGCATGGAGGAATTTAGGAGCCTGACTGGAATGAAGTGGCAGCTTCCTTGACATCTAGATGAAGTTAAATCAGCTTTGGCAGCCGGTGTGAGTCCTGGCACCCGGCCTCTCTCCCCTTGTGCCTCTCTTTTCTTCTCTCTAAAGAGCCAAAAGGCTCTGGGCTTTATTCACTCTGCTTCCCCACCTCAGCCCTCTCAGCCTCCCAAATGGTTTTCTGCTTAGTTGGTATCTGCCCTTTAGTCCTTCTCATTTTATCCTTAAAACTTCTGGTTTGTTAGTTGCTAGGCATTAGGAAAAATGTTTAATGAAGCCTTGGAAAACACTGAGGATTTGAAGGCTAATTGTTTTGAGTAGTCAAAGGTCTAAGTGCTCATTGTAAGCGCTGTGCTGACTCTCAGGAGCCTACCCTTGCCTTGTGGGCCACATTCCTAAGGGGACACGCAATGCTATTTTTACACTACACAAAAACCATGGCACTTTTGGACCCAGTACGTAGCCTTGGCTTAGCAGCTATAATGTTCAAGGTTCCCTTTACTCCTTCAGATTAATACATTCAATGCAACAAATATTTATTGAATATTGAATCAATGTATCTGATTCTTTAATATTTTCTTCCACATTTGCTTCTCTTTTCCTTATTTCTTATTGTCTTCCTTCCTTCATTTTTTTCACTAATTCTTTAATTTGGTTTCTTCCTAATCTTCTCTCATTCTCAGTGTCTGACTAGTCAATGGCCAACAGTATGAATTTTGAGTATCTATTATTGGTCACACTCTGCTATGACCTATCTGTGGTTATCTTGCTTATTTTCATAGTAAACCTATCAGGTAAGTGGTTTTCTATGAGGCTTTTCAAGAGTAAGTAACTAGCCCATGTTATCTCTAGGAGTGGCTAAGGCTTGTATAAACTCACCTAGATGTTAAAACATCTGACTCTTAATCACAATAACTCTGAAATCTATTCTCATTTTATTTCACTTGCTATCATTTTAATTTATATAGGATATTTATAGCAGTTTCGGATCTGCTTGGTTCCAAATAGGTTTTAACAAGTATCCTGGATGCCTGGGCAGGGACCTCCACCTCCTCTCCTTTATGTCTTCTAAATATCCTCTGAAATGGGCAGCTCTTTTTCACCCATTGTTTTTTCTCAAAAACACTCTGGATGCTGCCCATTCCTTGCTAGATACCCGGGAAGGACTGTAGTAGAAATAGTATCTTTGAGAAGACAGTGGTCTTTCTTTTCCTTGCTTGCTGAATAAGAGACAAACATCACCACTGGCCTTTGCCTTCCCATGAGCAGTACTCAGTTTCCACAGAACCTCCTTTTGCTTTCTGTAAGACTGAGCAGCTCAGCTCCTGTTGTCTTTTTCTAGAGTTTAAATTGCAATACAGTTCTCAAAAAGGGGAACAGATCTGAAGACAAGAATGAAACTTTCAATTTTCAAACTCTTTGAAAGTCCCTTCTTTGTGAAATATGCATTTCTTATATCTATCCTTTAATGAAAACTGTTTCTTTTCATTAAAGTCTCATTTTAAAATGATTTGTTTTCTCTTTCTGCTGATTCTCCTTAGAGGTGTTTGTTAGTTGTAGATTTTTCAGTGCAGTTACGTGTGACAGTTTATTTTATTTTATTTTAATTTATTTTTTATCTATAGCCAGGAATGGCCAGAGGACATTTTATATTATATATATATATTTTATAATGTGTGAATGATCAGGGTCCCCCAACATCTGTTTAATCCTTCTTTGGTTATTTGTGATGCCCAAACAGTTTTAATTGGTAAATTTGAAGCAGCCATTTAAATGGTCTTTTTGGGGCTTGCAGATGAAACTCTGGGAAATATGAGAGAAAGAAAGACCTGGAGCTTCAAGTTCCCTCTTTCCAGGTGAGATAAGGAAAGAGGAAAAACAAGTGACAAGAACAAGATACAACTTGAAATTTCTTGGCAACAGAAACTCAGGAAACCCAAGCATATTAGTTTTCTATTGCTGTGTAATAATTTACCACAAACTAAGTAGCTTAAACAACACATATTTGCTGTCTCAGTTTCCAGTGGGCCAAGAGTCCAAGCATGGCTTATTTAAGTCATCTTCTCTGATGTCCGCCACAAGGTTGCAGCCAAGGAGTCAACTGGCTGTGTTCATTAGTAGAGCTTTCTGCAGGAAGAGGTCCTCTTCCAAGCTTACGAGATTTTTGGCCAAATTCAGGTCCTTGTGGTTGTAGGGCTGAGATCCCCGTTTTCTCGCTGGCTTTCAGCTGGCGCTGCTTTCAGCTCCTAGAGGCTGCCTAGAGTTCCTACCATGTGTCTCTCTCACAGGCCGTCTCCCAGCATGGCAGCTTCCTTCTTCACAGCCAGTTGGATAAGCCCTTTACAGTTGGCTAAGATGAAGTCTTATATAAACTTCACAGGAATGGCCTTCCATCATCATTGCTGTATTTTGTTGATGAGAAGCAAGTCACAGGTTCCCGCTCCTGACTCACCAAGCCCTTTTGCTTCTCCGGTGTTAGATTTCTGGTTAGGAATATTGGTCATGCTGGGTAGGTAAAGCCATGCATCAAAAGTCTTGTACATCCAGGCTCACAGCAGTGTTATTCACAGTAGCCAAAAGGTAGAAACAACCCACTGTCCATCAACGGATGAATGGAAAAACAAAATGTAGTATATATATGCAATGGGATATTATTCAGCCTTACAAATGAACTTCTGACACATACTACAACAGGAATGAAGCTGGCAGACATTCGCCGGACTTAAAAAGACAAATGCTGCAGGACTCCACTTATATGAGGTACCAAGAATAGTCAAATTCATAGAGATAGAAAGTAGAATGGAGATTGCCAGGGACAGGAGGGATGAGGGGACCCAGAGAGTCCCAGAGTTATAGTTTGGGAAGATTTTGGAGATAGATGGTGGTGATGGTTGTAAAACAATCGGACTATACTTATTGTTACTAAACTGCATACTTATAAATGGTTAAAATGGTGCATTTTATATTATATATATTTTTTACTACAATTAAAAAAAAAAAAAAGACCAGACACTGAGGCTGACTTGACTGCATGTGTATAGGTGCCAGGCTACGTTTCAGGTTTCAGACAGAATACTGGGAGGACTGAGAGGAGAGTAAGGATTTTCTCATTTGTATATTATATTGCAGAAAAGAACAAGCTATGCCAAAGTCTTGTGACAAACATTAATTGATCATTGTTAATCAATACTTATAATTACCTAATTGATTGATTACTTGATGAGCCCTCAGTAGAGCGTGTTCCCAGTGCTGTGGAAATACAGAGAGAAGGGACAGCTTCACTCCCTTATGTTCTTGTTTACAGCTGTAATCCTTAATCTTAAGTGCACATTGTACTCACCTGTAATAGGAAGTACTGATGCCTGGGTCTAACCCCCGGGTATTCTAACTAAAGTGATTTGAGGCAAGAGCCCTGGGTGTATGGATTTTAATACATATATATATTAAGAGCTCCCCTGCTGATTCTCATATGAAGCCACCACTGAGAAGCATTTTGTCATAGGAGCAGGTTTCCCTGCTGCTGACATCTCAAATACTCGGTTTGAAGATTTAAGAGCAGTACTAATTACGGACATATAATGGAACTGTTTGCCATTTATACCTAATTACTCTGCCACACAGTGATGATTATGCTTGTCATTGAGTGTGTCAGACGTACTTCTTTGTAAGTTTTGGCTGTTTTCAATATTGGATTGTTAAACCCTGTTCTTTAATGCTCATGGGAATAGCATCATCTACACAAACTTAAGGAAGAGAGAGAGAGAGAAATGTTTTGTTCTGAGCATGAAATAACAGCAAACAGAATTACTATACAACAGTATTTAATCATATGGGCAATAAGTAAAAGAACTGACAGAAGAAAGTCATGCTTATTTCATGACTTCCATCGGATGACCTCATTTTTCTCATGCTAGTTTCTCAAATTATGAACTTATTCATTTATTAGATTTTTTTGTTTTTGGTTCATCACTCAAAAACAATTATCAGGGAATGGGGAAGAAAATAGAGATGTATATCCTGTTTATTAAATGTGCCTTGTTTATTAGGGTGAATTTATTATAGTGGAATTGACGTTTTCCAATTCCACTCTTGTTCCTGTACCCATAATTTTTAAATTGGGAGAAAGAATTTGAATGTCCTTTGGGTTTCTTAATTTTGTCAAGTTTCTTATGTGTGCAAGATAGAGTTCCAAATATTAAGTAATAAGAAAATGAAGAATGCATAGTCATACCTTTGAAGATCAGAGTCTCTTTGGGGAAATTATAATTTATTTTATATTTTTTATGGGATTAATATTCTAAGAGATAGGCATACAAAGGAAGGTGGGCACATTCTTTACTTGGTGGGGTAGAAGAGAAAATCTCTAGCTGAGTTTTTAAGGAGAAATAGACTATAGGAGACAAAGAGGCCTGGCACTGTGTGGTTTGGTGGGCCTGGGGTACCTCAAGTATAGGGAACCTGGACAGGCAGAGGGGATAGATTGTCAGGAGCATTACCATTTTGAAGTAGCCTCCTTCAATAATTAAAGATAGGTCTTAAGCACAGAGTTTTGTTTTTGTGTGTGTGTATGTATTTTTGTTTGTTTTTTTGGGGTTCTTTTAAAATTTATTTTCGAGACGGAGTCTTGCTCTGTCTGTTTCCAAGGCTGGAGTACAGTAGTGTGATCTCAGCTCATTTCAACCTCTGCCTCCCAAGCTCAAGAAGTTCTCCTGCCTCAGCCTTCTGAGTAACTGGGATTACAGGTGCCCACTGCCGTGTCCGGCTGATTTTTGTATTTTTAGTAGAGATGGGGTTTCACCATGTTGGCCAGGCTAGTTTAGAACTCCTGCCCTCAGGTGATCCGCTTACCTGGGCCTCCCAAAGTGCTGGGATTACAGGTGTGAACCACTGCACTCGTCCAGCATAGTTTTTAAATCTGTTCTAACTCAGAATTTAAGGTGTTGGTAACTTGCCTATTTATTATAGTGATAGCTAACCCTTATTCAGTATATTTTATGTACCAGGCACTGTTCTTAGTGCTTTATTTTGTTAACTAATTTAATTCTCATAGAAATCCTGTGACCTGTGCACTGTGTTTATTATTGCTTTACAGCTGAGGAAACTTAGAGGTTAAGTGACTTGCCTAAGGTTCTGCAGTTAGTAAGTGGCAGAAGTTAGAATCAAATCCTGGCATTCCAGCTCTACTAGATTTTGTGACCTTCACAAATATGCCTTGCCATATGTTTTCTAATTGCATGTGGATATAATTAAGTTATGAAATGAAACACAAGTAAAGTTGCTGCCTCTTATGCTCACAAAAAATCCTTGATAGATAAGGATGAAGGGAGGTGAAGGCTACTGGTCCCAGCTTTGCACTGAGCTTATTCAAAGAAGGTTGCAAGATACATGCTTTGACTTGAAAAAAACAAGAGTGAGAACAAAGGCATCTAATATATGAGCCTGGAGAAGGAAGATTGAGAGCCTAATACAACAACTATAGGTGAACTTTGCCAAGTTAAACTTCCTGAAGCAACTTAGAGGCTGAAAATTTATTGCTTCAAGAAATGCTGACTGTGTAAGTCAGGGGTATAAAATAATCACAAAAGGATTTCTGCTGCCACTTCAAATGGGTACGAATTCAAGATCCAGCCCCACGGGAGGAACTTCGAACTGAGCAGAGGATTTTGTCAATGCCTCTTTGTTGTTCTATGGTTTCCATAACTTTGCTCATTCCACTCTTTCCCCCAGAAAAACTTCTACCATTTCCTGCTACTACTACTGCCATTTAATAAGTTACTAGCACATTATTTAAGTTAATGTGCATAATATTCCTATGAAGTAGGCATAATTACAGTGCCCTATTCACAGATGAGAAATCTGAGATTCAGAAAGGCAAAGTTACTTGTCCAAGATAGTGAACTGAGGATAGTGTTGCTTACTGTGGCAGCATGTATGCTAAAATTGAAGCTAGGACGTGCCAGAGTTGATATTTCAACCTAAGATTTTCTGATTCCAAAGTCATACACACATTTTGTAAAATTAATTTTTAATTGAAGTACACAAAAAAATAAAGTGAACATACTCATATGACCACCAAAATGGTCAGAAAATAGAACATTATCAGCACCTTGGAAGCCCTTCATGCCTCTTTCAATTTCTACCCATTATCTACCTTAAAGGGAGCTACTATTTGCACTACTTTTATCAGAGGCACTACTTTTTACCTATTGTTAAAATGTATTTAATGGACGTATGGAGTATATACTCTAAAGATTCTGGCTTCTTTTGTTCTAATAGTGAGATTTATTTATATTGTTGTGTGTAACAGAGATTCACTAATAGTCATTGCTATATAGTATTTATTGTATGACTATACACAGTCTGTTCATGCTATGATTTATAGGCATTTGGTTAATTCTGGTATTTAGCAGTTATAAATAATGCCATGATGAACATTTTTGTACATGTATTATACTGCATATGAATTATGATGGGCATAAACCTAGGGGTGAAGTTACTGAGTAGTAGATCACATCCAAGATTAAGATAGAGTGCCAAATAATTTTCCAAAGTGGCTAAACATATTTTCCCACCAACATATATTTGTATTAAATTACTTCACATGTTCAATAGCATTCAGTCAGTATTTTTCATTTTGGGCCATTCCACTGGGTATTTTGTGGTATCTTAGCATCCTTTTAGTTTTCTTTTCCTTGATAATTAACAATGATGAGCACTTTTCAATGTATATATTTTCTATTGAGGTCTGTTTATCTCTTATAGCTCTGTAGTACAACTGCTGTCAAAAATCAGGAATCTATGCATGTGTAGGTCAATTTAAAATTTTATTTTCTGTTCCAGAAGTCTTTTTTTAAAAATTCTTTTAATTTTTAAAGTTATTATTATACTTTAAGTTCTAGGATACATGTGTAGCACATGTAGGTTTGTTACATAGGTATACACATGCCATGGTTGTTTGCTGTACCCGTCAACCCATCATCTACACTAGGTCTTTCTCCTAATGCTAACCCTCCCCTAACCCCCCACCCTCCAACAGGCCCCAGTGTGTGATGTTATCCACCCTGTGTCCATGTGTTCTCATTGTTCAGTTCCCACTTATGAGTAAGAACTTGCAGTGTTTGGTTTTCTGTTCTTGCGTTAGTTTGCCGAGAATGATGGTTTCCAGCTTCATCCATGTCCCTGCAATGGACACGAACTCATCCTTTTTTATGGCTGCATAGTATTCCATGGTGTATATGTGCCACATTTTCTTTATCCAGTATGTCATCAATGAGCATTTGGGTTGGTTCCAAGTCTTTGCTGTTGTGAACAGTGCTGCAATAAATACATGTGCATGCATCTTTATAGTAGAATGATTTATAATCCTTTGGGTATATATCTAGTAATGGGATTGCTGGGTCTAATGGTATTTCTGGTTCTAGATCCTTAAGGAATTGCCACACTGTCTTCCATAATGGTTGAATTAATTTACACTCCCACCAAAAGTGTAAAAGTGTTCCTATTTCTCCACATCCCCTCCAGCATCTGTTGTTTCCTGATTTTTTAATGATTGCCATTCTAACTGGCATGAAATGGTATCTGATTGTGGTTTTGATTTGCATTTCTCTAATGACCACTGATAATGAGCTTTTTTTCATATGTTTGTTGGCTGCATAAATGACTTCTGTTGAGAAGTGCCTTTTCATATCTTTCGCCCACTTTTTGATGGGGTTGTTGGTTTTTTTCTTGTAAATTTGTTTTAAGTTATTTGTAGATTTTGGATATTAGCCCTTTGTCAGATGGATAGATTGCAAAAATGTTCTGCCATTCTGTAGGTTGTCTATTCTGATGATAGTTTCTGTTGATGTGCAGAAGCTCGTTAGTCTAATTAGATCCCATTTGTCAATTTTGGCTTTTGTTGCCATTGCTTTTGGTGTTTTAGTCATAAAGTCTTTGCCCATGCCTATGTCCTGAATTGTATTGCCTATGTTTTCTTCTAGGGATTTTTATGGTTTTAGATCTTAAAGTTAAGTCTTTAATTCATCTTGAGTTAATTTTTGTATAAGATGTAAGAAAGTGATCCAGTTTTAGTTTTCTGCATATGGCTAGCCAGTTTTCCCAACACCATTTATTAAATAGGGAATCCTTTCCCCATTGCTTGTTGTTTTCAGGTTTGTCAAAGATCAGATGGTTGTAGATGAGTGGCATTATTTCTGAGGCCTCTATTCTGTTCTATTAGTTTATGTATCTGTTTTGGCACCAGTACCATACTGTTTTGGTTACTGTAGCCTTGTAGTATAGTTTGAAGTCAGGTAGCATTATGTTTCCAGCTTTGTTATTTTTACTTAGGGTTATCTTGGCTATATGGGCTCTTTTTTGGTTCCATATAAAATTTAAAGTTGATTTTTCTAATTGTGTGAAGAAAGTCAGTGGTAGCTTGATGGGGATAGCATTGAATCTATAAATTATTTTGAGCAGTATGGCCATTTTCACAATATTAGTTCTATCTATGAGCATGGAATATTATTCCATTTGCTTGTGTTCTGTCTTATTTCCTTGAGCAGTGGTTTGTGGTTCTCCTTGAAGAGGTCCTTCACATCCCTTTTAAGTTGTATTCCTAGGTATTTTAGTCTCTTTGTAGCAATTGTGAATGGGAGTTCACTCATGATTTGGCTCTCTGTCTATTATTGGTGTATAAAAATGCTTGTGATTTTTGCACATTGATTTTGTATCCTGAGACTTTGCTGAAGTTGCTTATCAGCTTAAGGAGATTTTGGGCTGGGACGATAGGGTTTTCTAAGTATGCAGTCATGTCATCTGCAAACTGAGACAATTTGACTGCCTCACTTCCTGTTTGAATCTCCTTTATTTCTTTCTCTTGGCTAATTGCCCTGATCAGAACTTCCAATATTCTGTTGAATAGGAGTGGTAAGACAGGGCATCCTTGTCTTGTGCCAGTTTTCAAAGGGAATGCTTCCAGCTTTTGCCCATTCAGTATGATATTGGCTGTGGGTTTGTCATAAATAGGTCTTATACTTTTGAGATAAGTTCCATGAAAACCTAATTTATTAAGAGTTTTTAACATGAAGGGCTGTTGAATTTTATTGAAGGCCTTTGCTGAATCTATTGAGATAATCATGTGGATTTTGTAATTGGTTCTGTTTATGCAAAGGATTATATTTATTGATTTGTGTATGTTGAACTAGCCTTGCATCCCAGAGAAGAAATTGACTTGCTCATGGTGGATAAGCTTGTTGATCTGCTGCTGGATTCGGTTTGCCAGTATTTTATTAAGTATTTTTGCATCAATGATCATCAGGGATATTGGCCTGAAATTGTCTTTTTTTGTTGTGTCTCTGCCAGGTTTTGTATCAGAATGTCACTGGCCACATCAAATGGGTTAGGAAAGAGTCCCTCTATTTCTAGTGTTTGGAATAGTTTCACAATCAGTGGTCCCAGCTCGTCTTTGTACCTCTGGTGGAATTCCGGCTGTGAATCTGTCTGTTCCTCAGCTTTTTATTGGTTGGTAGGCTATTAATTACTGCCTCAATTTCAGAACTTGTTATTGGTCTATTCAGGGATTCAATTTCATCCTGTTTAGTCTTGGAGGGTGTATGTGTCCAGGAATTTATCCATTCCTTCTAGATTTTCTAGTTTATTTGCATAGAGTTATTTATAGTATTATCTGATGGTAGTTTGTATTTCTATGGGATCAGTGGTGATACCCTCTTTATCGTTTTTTATTGTGTCTATTTGATTCTTCTCTCTTTTCTTCTTTATTAGTTTGGCTAGCGGTCTATCTATTTTGATAATCTTTTCAAATAACCAGCTCCTGGATTCATTGATTTTTTTTGAAGGGTTTTCATGTCTCTATCTCCTTCAGTTCTGCTCTGATCTTAGTTATTTCTTGTCTTCTGCTAGCATTTGAATTTGTTTGTTCTTGCTTCTCTAGTTCTTTTAGTTATGATGTAAGGGTGTCAATTTTATACCTTTCCTGTTTTCTCCTGTTGGCATTTGGTTATATAAATTGCCCTCTAACCATGGCTGTAGCTCTGTTCCAGAGATTCTGATATGTTGTGTCTTTGTTCTTTTTGGTTTCAAAGAACTTATTTATTTATGCCTTAGTTTTCTTTATTTACTCACTAGTTATTCAGGAACAGGTTGTTCAGTTTCCATGTAGTTGTGAGGTTTTAAGTGAGTTTCCTAATCCTGTGTTCTAATTTGATTGCACCGTTGTCTGAGAGACAGTTTGTTTTGATTTCTGTTCTTCTGCATTTGCTGAGAAGAGTTTTACTTCCAATTATGTGGTCAATTTTAGAGTAAGTGTGATGAGGTGCTGAGAAGAATGTTTATTTTATTGATTTTGAGTGGAGACTTCTGTAGACATCTGTTGTATTTGCTTGCTCCATAGCTGAGTTCAAGTCCTGAATATCCTTGTTAATTTTCTGTCTTGGTAATCTTAACAGTGGGGTGATAAAATCTCCCACTATTATTGTGTGGGATTCCAAGTCTCTTTGTATGTTTCTAAGAACTTGCTTTATGAATCTGGGTGCTCCTATATTGGGTGCATATATATTTAGGATAGTTAACTTTTCTTGTTGCCTTACCATTATGTAATGTACTTGTTTCTCTTTTTTGATATTTGTTGGTTTAAAGTCTGTTTTATAGGAGACTAGGATTGCAACTCCTACTGTTTTTTGTTTGTTTGGTTGGTTGGTTTCCATCTGCTTGGTAAATATTCCTCCATCCCTTTATTTTGAGCCTATGTGTGTCTTTGCACATGAAATGGGTCTCCTTAATACAGCACACCGATGAGTCTTGACTTTTATACAATTAACCAGTCCATGTCTTTTAATTAGGGGATTTAGCCCATTTACATTTAAGGTTAATATTGTTATGGATGAATCTGATCCTGTTATTATGATGCTAGCTGATTATTTTGCATGTTAGTTGATGCAGTTTCTTCATAGTGTCGATGGTCTTTACAATTTGGTATGTTTTTGCAGTAGCTGGTACTGCTTTTTCCTTTCCATATTTAGTGCTTCCTTCAGTAGCTCTTGTAAGGTAGGCCTGGTGGTGACAAAATCTCTAAGCATTTGCTTGTCTATAAAGGATTTTACTTCTCCTTTGCTTATAAAGCTTACTTTGGCTGGATATGAAATTCTGGGTTGAAAATTCTTTTCTTAAAGAATGTTGAATATTGGCCCCCACTGTCTTCTGGCTTGTAGGCTTTCTGCTAAGACATCTACTGTTAGTCTGATGGGTTTCCCTTTGTGAGTAACCCGACCTTTCTCTCTGGCTGCCCTTAATATTGTTTTCTTCATATCAACCTTGGTGAATCTGAATGATTATGTGTCTTGGGATTGCTCTTCTCAAGGAGTATCTTTGTGGTGTTCTCTGTATTTTCTGAATTTGGTTGTTGGCCTGTCTTGCTAGGTTGGGGAAGTTCTCCTGGATAATATCCTGAAGAGTGTTT
Source organism: Cheracebus regulus (assembly GCA_963574635.1). Taxonomy (NCBI): domain Eukaryota; kingdom Metazoa; phylum Chordata; class Mammalia; order Primates; family Pitheciidae; genus Cheracebus; species Cheracebus regulus. The sequence continues at coordinate 37,403 of CAUYQU010034013.1, forward strand.
TCCAATTTGGTTCCATTATTTTCATAACTTTCAGGTACACCAGTCAAACATAGGTTTGGGCTTTTCACATAGTCCCATAATTCTTGGAAGCTTTGTTTTACCTGTTTGTTCTTTTTTCTCTAATCTTGTCTTCTCACTTTATTTTATTAAGTTGATCTTCAATCTCTGATATCCTTTCTTCTGCTCAGTTGATTCGGCTATTGATACTTGTTTATGCTTCACAAGGTTCTCGTGCTGTGTTTCTCAGCTCCATCAGGTCATTTAGTTCTTTTCTAAACTCGTTATTCTAGTTAGCAATTCCTCTAATCTTTTTTCAAGTCTCTTAGCTTCCTTGCATTGGGTTAGAGCATGCTCCTTTAGTGCAGAGGAGTTTGTTATTACTCACCTTCTGAAGCCTGCTTCGGTCTATTTGTCAAACTCATTCTACATCCAGTTTTGTTCCCTTGCTGGCAAGGATAGGTGATCCTTTTGAGGAAAAGAGGAATTCTGGTTTTTGGAATTTTCAGCCTTTTTGCACTGTTATTTTCTTCATCTTCATGGATTTGTCTACCTTTGGTCTTTGATGTTGGTGACTTTTGGATGGGGTTTCTGTGTGGAAGTCTTTTTTGTTGATGTTGATGCTATTCCTTTCTGTTAGTTTTCCTTGTAACAGTCAGGCCCTTCTGCTGCAGGTCTGCTGGAGTTTGCTGGAGTCTGCTCCAGACCCTGTTTGCTTGGGTATCACCAGCAAAGGCTGCAGAACAGCAAAGTTTGCTGCCTCTTCCTTCCTCTGGAAGCTTTGTCCCAGAGGTGCACCTGCCAGATGCCAGCCAGAGCTCTCCTGTATGAGGTGTCTGTCAATTCCTGCTGGGAAGTGTCTCCCTGTTAGGAGGCACAGGAGTCAGTCTGTCCCTTAGCAGAGCTCAAGTGCTGTGCTGGGAAATCTGCTGCTCTCTTCAGAGCTAGCAGGCAGGAATGTTTAAGTCTGCTGAAGCTCTGCCCACAACTGCCCCTTCTCCCTGGTGCTCTGTCCCAGGGAGATGGGAGTTTTATATGTAAGCCCCTGCCTGGGGCTGCTGCCTTTCTTTCAATGATGTCCTGCCCAGAGAGGAGCAATCTAAAGAGGCACTCTGTCTACAGCAGCTTTGTGGAGCTGTAGTGGCCTGAAGTTCACCCAGTTCAAACTTTCTGATGACTTTCATTACAATGTGAGGAGAAACTGCCTACTCAAGCCTCAGTAATGTCAGACGCCCCTCCCCACATCAAGCTAGAGCATCTCAGGTCAACTTTAGACTGCTATGCTGGCAGCAAGAGTTTCAAGCTGGTGGATCTTAGCTTTCTGGGCTTCATGAGGGTGGGATCCACTGGGGTAGACCCCTTGGCTCCCTGGCTTCAGCCCCCTTTTCAGTGGAGTGAATGATTCTTTCTTGCTGGCTTCCAGGCACAACTGAGGTATGAAAATAACTCCTGAACCTAGCTTGGTATCTGCCCAAATGACTACCCAGTTTTGTGCTTGAAACTTAGGGCCCTGGTGATGCAGGCCAAAGAGAATCTCCTGGTCTCTTGGGTTGTGAACACTGTGGGAAACATGTAGCATCTGGGCCTGAGTGCACTGTTCCTCATGACCTCCCTTGACTAGGGGAGGGAATTCCTCAACCTCTTGCATTTCCTGGGTAAGGCGAGACCCCACCCTGCTCAGATTGCCATCCGTGGGCTGCACCCACTGTCTAACCAGTCCCAGTGAGATGAACCGGGTATCTCATTTGGAAATGTAGAAATCACTTGCCTTCTGAGTTGATCTTGTTGCGAGCTGCAGACTGGAGCTATTCCTATTTGGCCATCTTTCCAGCCACTCTGTAGAAGTCTTTTTATCCATCATTGGGCCAGTAGTACATATACTCTTATTTATTTCATTCATAATAATTTTTGATATCTATTACTTTAAGTGTTCCAATTTTGTTATTACTCTTCAATGTTTTGAGGCTATTGTTTGGCCTTTTACTATTAGAATTTTAGTATTAACTTGTCAATTTTCATTTTTTTGGAAAATTGATTGGGATTTCACTGAACCTGATCAACTCGAATATAATTAGCATAAATAAAAATATAATCTTCTAATCTATGACCATGGTATATTCCTCCATTTAGTTAGGTTTTCTCTCATCTAATAATATTTTGTACTCTTCTATGTGAACATCTTATTTATCTCTGTTAGATATAATCCTTTATAGTTGATATAATTTTAAATTATTTTAAATTTTTATTATTGTTTAATACTGGAATATAGAAATACAATTAAATTTGTATATTGTCTTTATATCAAATTAGAATTGTTGAAATCACCTGTTAATATTGGTGGTTTACCTGTATTTTGTTTTGAATTTTTCACATACATAATCATACCTTTCTGAGCTCCATGGGGTATGTATGATATGTATTTTTCACATACATAATCATAGTTTTCTGGGCTCCAGCTGGTGCATTCTATTAATTAGAGAGATATGTTAAAATCTTCCAAAATCATTGTGGGAGACTTTTTCTTCTTTTAATTTTGCCAAATTTGCTCCATATATTTTGTTGCTATCTTATTAAGTGCATATATATTAGAATATTTAGATATTTTTCATGATATAAATATAAAATATTCCTCTTTATTTCTAGAAATATGTTTTTCATTAAGGTCTACTTTCCTGTATCAGAGAAAAATTTATTTTTAATTGATGTTTACATAGTATGTCTTTTTCCACGTTTTTATTTTCAGGCTTTCTATACATTATCTTTAAGGGATGTATCTTATTAGCAATATAAAATTATCATTTCCTTTTAAATTTTATTTTACTAGTTTGACAATCTTGTCTTTATTTTGGGTATTTGCTATATTTATCTCTGATGTAAATATAAAATATTTGAGTTTAAATCTAGTATCTCCCTCTTATTCAGTTTCTTTATCTGTTTGCCATATTTTGAGGATTAAGTATATATTTTAATTCCATTTTATCCTTGTTAGCTTTTATTTATTTATTTTATTTAACCTTTTTGAGATGGAGTTTTGCTCTTGTTGCTCAGGCTGGATTGCAATGGCACAATCTTGGCTCACTGCAAACTCCGCCTTCTGGGTTCAAGTGATTCTGCTGCCTCAGCCTCTTGAGTAGCTGGGATTATAGGGGCCCACCACAATGCCAGGCTAATTTTTGTAGTAGAGATAGGGTTTGCCAGGCTGGCCTCAAAATCCTGTGATTCACCCACCTTGGCCTCCCAAAGTGCTGGGATTACAGGTGTGAGCCACCGTGCCTAGCCTATCCTTGTTAGCTTTCTAGTTAAACATTCCTTGACTAATCTTTCAGGCCTCACTATAAATTATGGCATGCATCCTTAATTTACTAAATTTTAAACATAGGTTAGTACTTTTATCAATTGGTAGACCTTACATTATGTTAACTACATTTATTGTTCCTGCAGTTTTAGCTGTTTTCTACATTTATTTATTACATATTTCACACTGCACATGGTATTATTATTGCTCTTTGATAAATACAAGCTTTCTTTAGTCACCCACAGATTTATATTTTCCATTGCTCTTTCTTCCTTCTAACATCTGCCAGTTTCCATCTGAGATCATATTTCTTCTGTCTGGAGCTCTTCACTGTTATGAATCTGTTGCCAATGAAAAAACATTTTGAAAATATCTTCCTTTTGCCTTCAGTTTTGAAGGTGATTTCCACTGGGTAAAGTACTGAAACAAGCTCTTTGAAGCACTTCGAAGGTATGCTACTGTGTTCTGGCTTCTGTTATGCCTGCTGAAGAGTAAGTTAGTCATTTAAAAATAATGCCTTTTTTTTTAGAGTTTTCTCATTGTATTCGGTTTTAGCAAATTGACTATGGTAGGCTTAGATATGGTTTCCTTTGTATTTATTTTATGCAGAGTTTATAATGAATCTTGCCTGTGCTTGATGTCTTTTAATTGATTTAGGCTAACTTTGTTTGTTGAGATGGAGTATAGCTCTGTTGCCAGGCTGGAGTGCAGTGGTATGATCCTAGCTCACTGCAACCTCGCCTCCTGGGTTCAAGTGATTCTCCTGCCTCAGTCTCCTCATTAGCTGGGACTACAGACATGTACCACCATGCCCAGCTAATTTTTGTATTTTTAGTAGACATGGGGTTTCACCATGTTGGCCAGGATGATCTCAATCTCTTGACCTTGTAATCTGCCCACCTCAGCCTCCCAAAATGCTGAGATTACAGGTGTAAGCCACTGCACCAGGCCTGATTTAAGCTAACTCTTGAATATGATTCCTTCATGTATTGTTTCAGCTCAATTATTTCTTTCTTCAGTGTCCCACATTACACATATGTTCAACTTCTCTATTACGCCTCACAGATCTCTTATGTTTTGATTTTTAGTTTCATATTTTGCTTTGTTTTCATCCTAGATTCTCTTGAATCTTCTATTAATATATTCTACCTGCCTATATCTAGTTCAAAATTATTTTCAGCTGCATTTTATCAGATTTTAAACTAATCTTTTGAGTTTCAAGCTTCAGATATTGTGTTTTTCAGTTTTAGAGTTTCCATTTGATTTCTTTAAAGATATATGTTTTTACTGACATCTCTGTTTGTCCTTAAAGCATAGTGCTTATAGTTAAAGGCTGCATCTGATCGCTGCAATACACTGATCCACTATGGTTCTGTTTCTATTGCCTTTTTTCTCTTTGTCCTTAGTCATTTGGCCTTTTCTCTTAGTATGCCTGGTAACTTCTGATGTCATGACAGATATTTCTCATTAAAAAAACTGGAGAAAATTTGAGTGTCTATATTTTGCGAACTTCCTATGGAGAATATTTACTTTTACTTCTGGCAGGCAGTTAGGCTAGTGGCTGATAGCTCTAACCAAACTAGTGTTTTGTTTTTCTGGTAGCTGTTTTCAGTGTTTTTGAAAGCTAGCCTGTTTTGCTTAGTTCTTACTCCTAGGCTGCAGCCCTTCAGATGTCCCATCTGAAATCCTGGGTGTTTACCTGAGATTCTGGTTTACCTGGGATTCTGGTAAACACCTAAGATTTCAGATGGGACATCTGAAGGGCTGCATCCTAGGATTAAGAACTAACCATCCCATCATCCCACTTCATGGTGCGCTTTGAACCCTAACGTTTTTCTTTGAGATAGACAAGACTGTATTAAGTAGCTGCCTGAAAAGCAGCAAATGCCTTGAAGGAAATGCAGAGGAGAATGTCAGCCTCATGTTCTCTTGTAGATCATGACTCTAAGTTGTTGCTATGTTGATAGATCTTCAATACTTTCAACAGATTATCTATCTAATCAGCTTTTAGTTGTTTTGTGGGAGCAGGAAGACTTGTGCTGATAATAGCTGGCCTGTCACAGTTGTAAGAGGAGTTGTAATGTTTATGTTTTTAATCACTGCTGCATGCTGCCCTTAAACAGAAAGCTCAAGAAAAGGTAATTCTTCAAAAATTTATAATCTACTTTTGAGAAAAATTCATAGAGATAATTTTACTAAAGACTATTACAGTATGTTTACACACTAAGTTATAAAAGTCTGGGAACTTTTTGAGGCCATGGATCATGTTTAATTTTTATGTCCTAAGTAGGTGCTTAATGACATTTTAAAAACAGAACAGATGTGAATGTAAGTACTCTAGGAGTTCAAAGAAGAAAGAAAGGATTCTATAAGCTACAGCATCCATTTAAAATTATGAGGGGTTTCTTGCTGGATGTATAAGGTTTGGAAAGGTTGAGGGGTTAAAACTAAGCTAAGTCAAAAAAGAAAACATGTTCCATTTCTTAAGGTAAAGTTCAAAGTTAAGAATACCAGCTTATCTGTAATAGAAAATTTGCTTGAGGGACTAAGTAATGGATAGATAAAATGGAGCCATGTTGTAGAAAATGGTAAATACTGGGTTGTAAGATATTGATTTTTTTCTATGGGCTAAAGAGTCTTTTTCAGTACTTCCATGGAATGTTGGCAGAAGTTAAACCAAAAAATAAATAAATAAATAAGACATTGAAGCTTGCAAAATACTGGTAAAGAAATTTGTTTACTGAAAGACTTCTTTGAATTTTTAAAGTGTGTATTGTAAATTTCCAAAGTTGCTTAAACTTAGCACACTTTTGCTTTTAGAGAAACAGTGTTTCTTGGAACATACTTTGGAAAATTGGGATGTGTGGGCACTGAGGAAACACTGACTGGAATATTACACTAACATATAAAGTCTGCGAAAGCTGGAGCTTCTTGATATTGTTCAATTCTACCAGTTGTACTAAGAGGATTACCTAGCAAAGATATGTTCTCAATATATATTAAGTGAGTTCACTTTAGTGGATAAAAATGAATGGGATGAGCGTGAAATCTGTTTTTTTATTTTATTTTTTAGCAAGAATAATCTGATAATATAGTACAGATGGATTTTAGGGGAAATAGGCTAGAACTTAAATCCAAGAAAAAAACTTTGAAAGTTGTCCAGACCTAAGATTTGTTCTTGGACTGTGGTGGCATCCTTGAAAATGGGAAATAAAATGGGTAACAGTGATACTTTGTAAAGAGAATGGATAAGATTTGGTAATAGATTAGATGAAAGTTCTGGAAGCACTCAAATAATTTGAATAGCTTTGAGTCACTGGAAGAAGGAAGAAATTTCTTTGCACAAGACTTCATACTGTTTTCTTCACGTAGCCTAATGATCTGATGGATAGAACCATGAAAGAATTATTTAATTTCATGAAGTCTTACTTTTTGTTTGCAAACTTTTTGTGTAGAAAAGATCACCAGTTTCCAAACAGTAATTGAGAGAGAGTTTGAATGAAAAATACAGAAAAAAAGTATTTACAAAATCATGCTGAGTTTTATGATCAAGAATAAATATATTGTGCAGATTCTGATATAGCCCATAGAGCATCTTTTCTTTTAGCTTGATAATTTTATGATATCTAGATATCAAGAATTTTAATTAAAACATTTTAAATTTATGTTAATGAAGATTGGGTAACTATTTTGAGCTACACCTTTTCCAAAATAAAGCAGAGAATTATAAAACTATCAACAAGTAGAACTTGGATTTGAAGAATGAAAGGGGCTGTGAGATTGGAAGTGTTAGTTCTGTCTAGTTCACACATATTTAGAGTAAAACCTAGTCAAACCTAGACTATCACCATCACCACCTATGGCTGATCAAACCTACAAGCCCCAAGAGCTTTCTCCCTTAGAAGCTTTTTCCCTTAGAAGAGAAAATGGGATGGAATGGAAGCAGCCCATACTTCAGATTCACCTACTTAGTTTTAAATCCCATGAAGAATAAGTTGCTTTTTACTTCTTAGTCTACTTCTTCATAAAATAGGAATAGGAATTATCTCATAATATGGTAATGAGGATTAAATAAAATATAAATAACTCGTACTATAGGCTCTATGCATACATGCATATATCAATGAGTGAAGACTGTGTTGTAATCTCTTAAATACAACTCCTTTATATCCATGAGATTTGCTTTGCATCTAAAAAGTCATGTGTCCATTAGTAGTGCATCTATGGATCTTGAGAAATCCTACATTTTTGGTGGTGGCAATTAAGCATGATAATAATATTGGTGTCATAATGACTACCAGAATAATGTTCAAAAATATTTTCATAGGTTTTTCATGTAAGTTATGGTGTTATAAGGGTGAAGTGTTTGGTGGGGTTAGAAAAAAATGTTCTTGCTAGAAAGTTAGAAGTTTATTGGTAATATTATAAAGAATCAGAAAAAAGTGAATCTAAATAGTAAAACATGATTTTCATTGATTGTAACTAACATCTCCTTTCCATTATACCAGCGAGAAGAAGCTCATTACAGATGCCCTTAATAAAAATCAGTTTCTGAAAAGACTGGATCCTCAGCAGATCAAAGACATGGTGGAATGTATGTATGGGAGAAACTATCAGCAAGGGAGTTACATTATTAAGCAGGGAGAACCAGGAAACCATATCTTTGTGCTGGCAGGTGGGTTTTGCAGATTTTTCCAGTTATTATATAATAAATATTTTGCCTGTTATGATTTTTTGCAAACATTTATAAAAATGTAAAACTAGTTGCTCTATTTGTAGAAAATGTAACATATTGAATTCATGAAGTAGCAAGATTATTGATCTAATCATGATGATGGTAATACTCAATATGTGCTGAATGGTTTTTATATATCAGGCATCCTATTGAACACTTGATAGAGAGATCTCATTTTATCTTCTCACCAACCCTGTAAGGCAAGTTCTGGTTTTTCCATGTTACTAACATGAACAATGTTTCAGAGAGAGTAATGCCACACAGCTCATAAGCAATGGAGGTAAAAATGCACATGTAGGCAATTTGACTGAAGAATCCTTACTTCTAATCACAATGCCACTCACTCAAAAAGTGTTTTTATTCCAAATACGGCTGTTTAAGTTAACATTTTAAGATAATACACCAGGAAAAAAAACAATTATTATTTTGGTTCTGGAAAATTTTTTGGTTTTATACCAATGATTTAAAAAGATAATTTAGGTACATTTGACCAATATACAAATGACACATCTTACAATTAAAACTGGTGTTTTTAGAATCGTTTAAATGGTTTCCTTTATCTATGATAACTTGAACATGCTTACATGTTGGGAAGATTATAATGATTAGATAAGCAAATTATTTATTTTTGTGATGTATAGGTCTTAAAATGACTACTCAATGTTTTTCTTTTTTATACATCAAAGGAAAAGAATTATAACAGGGATTAAAGTTATAGAACATTTTGTCACATTCTGGCACAACTTTTTGAGTTTTAGGGAAAAAAGTTAAAACTGGCTTATGCAGAAGGAGTGAGAAATGGAGGTATGCTTTTTATTTTGCAGTATAGTTCCTGATAATCTAAATAATGCTTTTAATCTTGTTCCTTTGGGGCCTTAAGTGTGAGGCAGAAGTTGTCTATCTAAACAAATTAATAAACATGTATTATTCTATTTATAGTATATAAAAGACTGTTTTTATATAGTTTGATTATTTGAATATGCTAATTTTATTATTATTTATCATCTGCCATATATATCTTTGTAGGTACCTTTAAAATTATGCAGTCATTCCCAAGTAATCATTCTACTTAACTAATGAGTTAGAGTCTTAATTTAGCCAGCCTTCAACTTTTCAGGGACAAATTTTCCCTCTTGCAACTTTTCTCTTAGCCATTTTAACTTGTGTTTTAGCAACACTACAGTATTGCAGTAAGAGAAGATGGGTCATTAGGTCAACAAATATTTATGGAACTTCCTAGGAGAGGATAAGAAACTGATGGTAGCCTATGTTGTTTCTTCCCAAGTAGTTCTGATGAAAGGTCCAGGGAGAGAAGAGGTTGAATGCAAGTCAGTATCAAAAGAGCTATTGAGATCAGGACTGTGGCACAAATGGATATGAAAATTAGATGGTTTCTTATTTGAATTAATTACAGTGTCACCTAAGGACTGAATTGCCTGGTTTAATTATTTGGTTGAGTAAATTAATTTTATAATTAAAAATGTTTCCTTTATGAAACGTAGCATGAATAGCAAATAGTAAAAGCATATTTAGCTTAAACTTTTGATATTCCATATAATCCCTCAGCATTGCTCAGGTACCATGAGCTGTAACCTATTTCAAAAAAAAAACTTGCAATGCATTAAGTTTCCTGATATCAACTGGACACTACCACTAAGTGGCTTTGATAGAGTAGAATTTAGATAATGAGAAATTTTAAATTGCTCATCTAACCTGTAGGATTTGGAGCCACAACTGAGTGGTTTTCTTTCCTTGCTAATATAAATTATATCAGACTAAATATGTTTTCTCTTTTGTCCTCTCTATGGCTTTGACACTTGGAACAGTTTTCAGCACAACATAGGTACTCAGATCAGTTTTGCTGAATGAGTGGATGGGCAGAGATGACCCAGAGCTACTTAGTGGTGAATTAGGAAAAGGAAAGACTAATTCTTTAAGGAAAGGAGACATTGCCCCACCATTTTTTTTTCCTCTGAGAACTTACATCTTTTTTGCTTATAGTTTTAGTTGGCTAAAGTTTTGTTTGTATTTGTTCAAAGCCAAAGAAGAATAAAGCTGCCAAGGCAAAAAAATTGTGAAGGGGTTGCACAGTTCTGCCTCTCCCTTCTTCCAGTCTGCCTAGGTAAAGATAAGTGCCAAACGCTCTTCTTAGTGATTTTCATTTGTAACTGTTATGTATTAGATTTAAATAAATGAGTGGTTAGTTAACATTTGAGGTACCGCGAAGCAACTCGCCCAAGGTCACATAGGCAAAAACGAGTTGAATCAGGACACAGCCAGGCAGTCTGATTCCAGGGCTGATCTACTTACTGGTTATGACAGATTGTCATTCCATCAGTGTGAATAACTGCTCTGTGTTTTTAAGACATGCAGTGATTGTTGAGCTCCTCATAAAAAAGAAATAATTTCATGTATTACATTTCTCATAGGTTGTAATGAATTTTAAACAAAACACTTGCCACCCACTGCCTCAGGAAAAGAACATTGTAAAAATAATAGTATTAATAATGGCTAACACTTACACAGCATTTACTATGCACTTGTCATTGTTCCAAGTTCCTTACCTATATTAACTTATTTCATTCTCACCACCGTCAAATAATAACAATAATAATTATTATTGTCCTCATTGTCAATGAGGAACTTCAGACAGAGTAAGTTTCTCAAGGTGACCCAGCTAATAGTAAGTGGCAGAGGTTGTTTCACTCTGCACTTTTAACTAGAATATTATAATGAGAATCATAAAATATCTTACCTGTATACTTTGTGTGCTTTATGATTGTTTTATTTTTCTAATTTATGGTATCTACATGGATTTTGATTATTTGTGTGGGTGTTTTAAAAATTCTACTTGATAGAGGGTCGACTAGAGGTGTTCCAGGGAGAGAAGTTGCTGTCATCCATCCCTATGTGGACCACATTTGGGGAGCTTGCCATTTTATACAACTGTACAAGGACTGCCTCTGTGAAAGGTAATAAAAGAGGAAATGATCCATCTTTGAATTGTTGTGACATGTTAAAGATAATCTAGTTCAGTCACATTTGCTCCCTGATCCAGTCTTTTTTTCTCCTATTTTACCCCATATGTTCTTATAATACAAATGCTATGCCTATTAAGGGATTTATATTGAAGCACTTACCTATATAATTTAAGATAAAAAGAACTTTTCTGGATACCTGTGTATAAAATGTAAAATGACTTTTAACTATTTACAATAGTAAAGACATGGAATCAACCCAAATGACAGCAATAGACTGGGTAAAGAAAATGTGGTACATATACATTATGGAATGCTACACAACCATAAAAAGGAAAGATTATGTTCTTTGCAGGGACATGGATAGATCTGGAAGCCATTATCCTCAGCAAACTAACATAGGAACAGAAAACCAAACACTGCATGTTCTCACTTACAAGTGGGAGTTGAACAATGAAAACACATGGACACAGGGAAGGGAACAACACACACTGGAGCCTGATGGGGAGGGGTGGGGGGTAGGGCAACATGATAAATAGCTAATGTGTGAGGGGCTAAATACCTAGGTGATGGGTTGATAGGTGCAGCAAACCACCATGGCACACATTTATCCATGAAACAAAACTGCATGCCCTGCACATGTATCCCAGAACTTTAAATTAAATTAAATAAAAAATAAATATAAAAAGATTTTTTTCCACCAAAAACAATGGCTTTAAGCTGACTGATTCCAATATTTGCTTTAATTGCCACTTCACATTTTACTAAGTAGACGTATGCCTTTGGCTCATCAACAGTGTTTGCTTTCTAGCCAGTCTCAATGAGATTCTGACCATATTATAAGCCAGAAAAATTAATTAAAACAATGAAAATGTATATATATCAAAAGGAATAAGAATTAGAGTAATTAGAATTTTCATGAATGACTTTGGGATTGGATTACTTTATTTGCTTTTCTTTAGATTTCTGTCTTATTGACCTTACAACAATCTAGACCCTTGTAATTAAGGACTGAATCTGAGGGGGCAAAGGAACATGGGAACTGACATTGAAATGATCTCTGAAACACATATATATGATGTTTTTCAGTGTTTAGGACTGGGTTATATGTGTTAGCCTTGCTGAGGTATTTGATAAAAATGTAGATTCTGGGGCTCTACTCTCAACCTGAATCAGAGTCTCTGGCAATGGAGCCCAGGGATCTTGTATTTCTAACAAAAATATCAGGATGATTCCAATTTAAAGTTTGGTAATCAGAGCTTTGGATTTTAACCTATTTCGTAGACTTTGATAATTTTTTTTTAATTATACAACCACAATTTCATCTAGATTTTTAAGAGCCACCACTTCTGCCCCACTTTCTTTTTAAAATTTATACTTGCCTTTAAGTCTTTCCTGTAAAAAAAATTGTCTCAAAAACTTTTATAGTCTCTTTCAAGTAATTTGTATGCATTTTACACAAAAGTAACTGTAGAGATTCTTAAATAATATGTAGCTTCTTTAGCAATAGTGTCTGAACAACATAAAAAGACACATTAAAAAACACACATACACATAGATATCTTTAGCTTTCAGTCATCTGTTTTGTGACTTCACTCTCCTATTACGCTACAAATTGACTGGCTTTCTCTTGCATCACAGCAGGAATTCTAGAGTATATCCTGATGATCTAATGCATGATTGGGAATTGCAAACTAATTTGAATATCATCCTAACTGTAACACAATTAGAAAGGACATTTTTTGCTAGTCATTTCCAAATGGTGTATTTCAAGGCCAAAATGATTTATAAAATTGCCCACTATTTATTTTGCTGTCTCCTTCATTTGTATGTTTAAATAATGCATTTTCCAAAAAATATCATTTTGTAGGAACATATAACAAATTTATTGATTTATATTTCGGAATGTTTTCACAATGTGGTACTAAATGTTTTATTGTTTTCTTGATTTTTCTAAAGCTATTACCAATGTTAAAACATGGGCACTAGATCGAGAAGTATTCCAGAATATAATGAGGAGAACAGCCCAAGCTAGAGATGAACAATACAGAAACTTCCTCAGAAGGTAAGAATAATACATTGGGAGAAAGTGCAGACAGTGGAGTTGCCATATTGTGAATATGTTGATTTTATCGGAATAATTATTTTACTATAGCTTCTCTCATGTAAGCATTTTCCACATGGCTAAACCAAAGTAACGTTGCTTGCAGTAAATGCCTGTGCATACCAAAAACTATATTTAATTTCCATTAGCATTGTACACCCATTTACATCTCCTGCTAGTTTTTGCCCTTGTATTGATGGAGCCAGAGTGTACAGCATAGAAAAATGTGCAAAAAACCGAAACTATTCATTGGATTGCTCAGTTGGCTTTGAAAGGTATTTGAAATTTGAAAGTGGTTAGCCGAAAGACAAGCTTTCTAAAAATTCTTTGCTTAGAATAGTAGTAAAATTAATTTTATTACCCTTATTTGCTTTACCTGAGACTTTATTTGCATAGTCACACCATTTCCCAAATTACTATTATTTGTAGGAAATTGACTTGCTAAAAATGTTACTATACTTGTCATGATGACAGAGACTTAGAACATACTCATTTTGTGAATTATTCTGTACTTCAGTAACTTGGATGCATCAATTTATAAGGAAACTAGTGTCTATGTAAGTGAAAAAACTAGTCCCACATTAACACTTTATTTAGAAGTGTAAGTTATTTATTTGAACAATTTCTGTATCTTTAGTGGGAGTTTTGCAAGTTTCTGAAGCTGCAATACATTCTATAATGAAATGTTACCTGTAATATATAATAATAATAATAATTAATAATAATGTATCACACTATTTCCAAAAATAAATTGTAAGTTCTTCTTATGGTGATTTTTTTCTAGCATGAGAACCCTTCAAAGCCAATGATTTTAGGGCTGTATAGTGCTTAGCTTATAGTGTAGGCTCGATTAAACATGAATAAGATTTCTCATATAGAGTCTTACTGATTTGTCCTCCTAGAAACAATAATGTCTCCTGGCAGAGAGCTGCAGTAATGACAAGCAGGTTCTCTACCTATATGCCATCTAATGCCTTAGCTATCATATCGTGGGGTCCTCTTGAATCTAGGTGATCTCAAAATCTACCAACTGAGCAACACAGGTTAGCATTTAATACTGATAAGCCACACTTAGGCAAGGGCAAAAAAGAGGTACCTAAATAAACCAGTGTGCCTGGGTTGTGTTTGAATGTCTGGGTTAAAACCTGAACTAGGCATAGCAGTTAATTCCCTTGGAGTCTACTATGTTCCTAGTGAAAAAAAGTTCAGATGATCTACTGGTAATACTCCTTTTTTCCTTCCCTCCTTTTGTTATTTCATTCATTTAACTAATACTTACTAGCAGGCACTAAATATTGTAGTGAACAGGATAAACCTGATTCTTGCCTTCATAGAAAGGAGACAGATAAAAGATATTTTCTTGTATCTCTTTTCCTACCAACCTCCAAAGGTGCTAGGTTTATAACAGTTAATTTTCACTGATGTTATAGATCCCTGTTTGGACCAGAAGTAAAACTTTTATGATAGCCTGTGTTAATGACAAGTTCTGACTGACTCTTTTACCATTTCATCTATAGTGATATATAATTAGGGGAATATAGTAATCTTTGTTTCATAATATGCAGTATGTTATTTTTTTCATTTACATTTTTTATTATGAAGTATGTGATATTCTATGTGATACATAGTACATATGTAAGTTATAAGATGTCAACAAAATGAACACCTGTGAAGTACTGCCAAGCCTAAGGAAGAGAAAGCAGTTGTTGACGTTCTTATGTACTTCCCCATGTTATTTCTGTCTCTTCCTCCTCCTCTCCTTGGGGGTATCTGCATTCTGAAGTTTAGTGATCATTGCCTTGATGTTCTTTATAATGTTGCTTGTAGCTTGATTTAGCCTATTTCTGAAATTCACCCATGCCTCTGGCTGTCATTAATTTTCAAAGACAGTACAGTATGACTAATAATCAGAGATCATTTCAATGTCAATTCCCATGTTCCTTCGCACTTCTGGATTCAGTCCTTATTTAATTACAAGGATTTAGACACAAATCTGATTCTCCACTGGAAGCAGAGCTCCTCACATAAGCTAATAAAAGAGATATTGAGATGTGGAGAGCAACAAATTTCGAAATGCAATTCACTTTGGAAACCAACAACAAATGAAATTTCTTTTTTACCAAATAGACAAAATGTAATTTTTTTCCCTTCTATCTGGTATCTTACTATTTTCATTTACTTGCCTGTGGCACATGTTTGTGATTACATATATATAATTTACAATGTATATGAAATTCAGTTATTGATGTCTTTTCAGTTATTTGGACATTTACTTTGGAAGAATCAGAGTGCATTATATTTTTTAAAATGTATGTAAAGATTTTAGAATTTACATATATGTGTGTATTTATAGTTTAATTCAAGAAGATAATTGAAGGTTTCTTTTTATATTTGAAGTGTATCCTTGCTGAAGAATTTACCTGAAGATAAATTAACCAAGATTATTGACTGCTTGGAAGTGGTAAGAAATTTTGAAGTAAAAAATAAATTTCATTAGAAGATATTAGAATTTAGTTATATTATTAACACTGTAAATAAATAAAAAAAGATGCCAGAGCACCAGTTTACAAAGACCAAGAGCCTTTTTCTGTGGTGAAAAATCTTAAGCCAATTCATGCTGCATTAAGGGGCAGAGAAAGGTTTAAACTCTTTAGATGTATAAAAGGAAATTGGATTTGCATGTGTAAAGGGAAATTTGATTTACATATTTTAATCTTTTTAGTATATCTTATAAAACGAAGTTGCCTTACTCAAGAAGCATTTGATTTTCTACAACCAACATCACAATTCCTTACAGAGTTTTCATAGTATAAAGGAGTCACTGATGCATAATTAGGAAATGGAGCAGAGAAAGGGTATGTTGGTCCTTTTGGTGGCAAGCCTCTGAGTCAGGCTGTGAAACACTTTCTACTTGAACACTCTAGACTACAAAAACACATTTTAAAAACTGTACTTAAGAAGCACTTTATCTATTTTAACATCTAGGGGGAAACGGCATATTGGAATGTGTTCAAAAACTCATTTTAGGCATCACCCAGATGGTTGGTTCTAGTCCAAGACTAGTCAAGTCTTTTTATGAATAATGCTTTTACGACATGTACCTTGGATTCCAACGATATGCATTTTGTGAAAACTTCTTCAGATTTCAGAGATTAAAATTCAAAGCAAATAAGTCCTTTAACTTTTTTGGGGGGGTCAATTTCATTGAAACCCAGATGGCTTTTATGGAATTTAAAAGAGGTAAGGAATAGTAAAGGAGTCACATATAGAATTTAAGCTTTTATAAAGCTGTTCTCAGTGGGAGGAAAAAAAAAAAAACCCCAGACTCTGCAAGGCTGATTGTTGACAGATTCATGCCTCTGTCAATCACAATATACAGTGTAACTAATATCTGTCAAGCAGGGAGTAGGGACCATTTTATCCATAAGTGTAAGTGACACCAGTAGTGTTTCCACTTACAATTCATGGAACCCATCCATCAGTTTATCAAGGACAGACTGTGATGACACAGTGCCTGCCCTGTGGCCCCAGGGGGTTCAGATATGAAGTCATTTTCAAAAAGATTGCTTACCCTGCATCTCTTGGGAGTCTCCCATTGTAACATAACCCAATCACAGATGTTACAAATTAATAATTTATCCTAATTGCTATGGGCTTTTTCAAAAATTTTAAGCTGGAGAGGCCCCAGTTATTTATTTATTTTTCCTTTGGTTAACCATGGAAATCTGCTTTTAACATAATACTAATAGAGTAGATTCACAAGAGGGGAATTCTATGTTGACAGCAAATGCAAAAATTTTGTATCATTAAAAATAAATGGTAAATCAGACATATTTATAGCAGCCATGGCAATTGCTACAGAATATATAGATGGGGGCTCAAATCCAGTAATAATTAACACACACTTCAAATTTGAAAATCTCATCTTTTCAAACACCCTGAAAGGATTTGCTGTATCTCAGCATTTGCAGACAGTAGCACAGTTTATAAAGGGCTCTTTATTCATACCTGGCAAACAAATGTGTCTCTGTGATGTGTGAAAATTCTCAAATGCTAAAGTGATTAACAAGGGAGTAATGCGATCTATTTAGCTCTAAGAAAAGCATGTGATTTACCAGCATAGCTTGGACTAATGATCCATCAACTTGGTCCTGACAACAGCCAATCACTAATCCATCAGTTTTGACAGTGTCCAGAGTTCTAGGACCAGCTGTCCCACAAACTGGCCCGATACTCTTTGAAAAAAAGAACAGGCTAAATTTGTCATGCAGTTTAGGAGTTGATTTGGAAGTTTTGCATGTAGCAGGGGATAGGGAAGGGAGAATCAAAATTTCCCATCACCAAGCAGTTGATCTAATGTGTTTGTTGAAACTTAGATGGTCGAACTCCTACAACAAATGGCCCTGATTGTGCAATGTTCCAATAGCATTTCTCGCTTTAGTTTAAATCACTCAGATCATTTAGTTACAGAGGCAGCCATTGCCTTTAAGCTTCTTCTTGTGTTCTGATAGGAAACAAGAGTGGGAATAACAGCAACATACTAGAGTTCATTAAGAGTTAACTAATGAAAACCAAGAAGCATGATGCAGATTCAGAATGGAGTGTAAAGATTAATGACAATGGAAATAATAATGTGACTTATGCACCTGGCAGTTGTGCAGTAGGGAAAACAAGAGTGGAAGTAGTTTCTGCTCCCACACGTGGTGATGAATCCACTAAGCATGAGATTTGACTGTGCCATCCTCCTGAGCTACAAATGTTGTGATTCATTGTAAAGTCACCTGTTAGTCACAGTGCTTTGGTATTTGACCCAGTGGCCTTTTGCACTGCGACTCTGATCTGCCATCTTTCACAAAGTTGGAGGTGTGTAGTGTGGAACACCCTTGCCCTTTGCCCTTAGTCATATCGCCCATGGTGCTTATGAGAAGGCATATTCTCAAGCATTGCCCAACACTTACTGAATCAGAAACTCAAGTTGGGGCCCTCAAATCCACACTTAACACTCTAATGGTGGAATTTTTATGCATATTAAAGTCTAAGAGGCACTGGTTTAGTTTTAAATGTTTAGAGTTTGCAACCATCTGCCTCTTTATTTGAGAATTTTCCATTTTTAATCACTTTTGAAAAGTCTAGTTTTTCTTGTAGTCCTTACCAACACTTGCATAAACCACGATTTTTTTTTTCCTGGTCATCTTAATGGTTAAATCCAGAGCCATAAGAAAGTTGAAATAATTGTAGATTTTGCTACAGTTTATGAACCATTGAGCTAAAGATGGGGCACCCAGGTGTTGTAGAAAGTTCACTAGTCCAAAGTCTGGAGATTAGGGCTTGTGGTTCTGCCTCTGTTGCTCTGCCAGCTGTTAATTAATTGTCGTGAGCTTTAGTATGTCATCTCCACATCTACAAAATAATGGAGTGTGGGCCATATCTCTATGAGCTCTTTCAACATTGAAATCACAGAATTCTATATGATTGGCTTACCCAAATAGGAATCACTTCTGTTTTTTTTCATTTTGTTGTATCTGGTTCTTTGAAAATAACCAGTCAGGCACTGCATGCCCGAATGGCTGACTGGGCCCACCTGATGCAGTTGTGCTTGCTTCAAAATTTCTGAGGTGTTCCAAACTATCATCTATGGAAAACAAAGATTACTAACAACGTAAATAACTAACTGTAAACAATTTTTTAAACAACAAACTTGAGTACATAGTCACACAATGCACAGAGGGGTGTGTGTGTGTGTTTATACATCTGGTTGTATATCATCAGTACTTCCAATACTTCTTTTTAATGAAGGTTTTATTTTCTTTTTGCAAGATACTTGTAAAGAAGATTTCTAGCTGCAGATTAAAGGCTCTAGGGAAGTCATTGTCTTCCTTCTTTGACTTCGTCCTTTGTCACTTTGGAATTTCCTTTGGTCTTATATATTGTATTTATAGATAGTCAGGCTCTAGCATTTTGCTAGATAATCACGGAATGAACATTTTGTTTACAGTAAAAATGGGTTACAACTTGTTACCAAGTTATGAAACCAATTTAGAGGAATATTTTAAAAATCAGAATAGTAAGTAGAAGTATTATTTTGAAAAATGTTTTGATTTTGTATAAATATGTGTACATGCTCTTGTGTGTGTATTGAGTGTACATGAAGAATGTATTTCTTACTGTTGGTCAGAGTAAAAAATGCTTGAAAACCGTTGCTCTGCAGGATAGGGTCTATGGCTTCTTGGTCCTCTAAGGGACATCTTTGCAATGTAACCACAAGGACAATAACCACACTATTTGCATTTCTCTTTTTGGTCTCAGTGACTACCCTGGTTTGACTGGTTGCACTCCCCAGTTGACAAACACTGGGCAGTCTAGCATCACAGTCAGTACTTACCACTATATATTTTTGGTCTGACCTATTTCCACAGCCTTTTCTGATCTATGAAGTTACTGTCAACACACTGGGAGGTATTATTTATCTTCCACAGTTTTGGGTGACAAAGAATCATCCACGGAAAAAAAATACCACTAGGAAGGTTGTCCCTTGAAAAATAACAAAGCTCTTCCTCAGTGCCCCTTTCAAGCTTTCTCTGCTTTGAATTTATCTGGTTGTCAGGAATTAAAGCCACACCTTTGCATACATCAAAATTTATAATAACTGAAGAACGGCCTAACAACACTTGAGAAATACTTCTTGTTTCTTCTGCTCCATGTGGGTAATAAGAACTAAAATTGTGATGGGAACAGGAGAGTTTGAAGAGCAGACTGTCTGAAATAGGAACAGCTAACACAATCCCAGCAGTTATAGCAAAGAACATTGAATGTTAGCTTCATGGTGAAGACAGCTGGACTGTAGGATCAGGATCA
The DNA here is from genome assembly GCA_963574635.1 of Cheracebus regulus. Taxonomy (NCBI): domain Eukaryota; kingdom Metazoa; phylum Chordata; class Mammalia; order Primates; family Pitheciidae; genus Cheracebus; species Cheracebus regulus. The sequence goes on from CAUYQU010034013.1 coordinate 57,367, forward strand.
TCCCATAAGGGTCATAGTCATCTCCACCTCAAAATCACACTTGCATATAGTCAAGGTTTGTGATAAAGCTAAAATTGAGAAGGGATGAAGAGTTTGAATAAGCAAACTATGAGGCAAAGAAACTCCAAATATCATTGCTTAAATGAAATAGAAGTTTGTCTTTTGTTCACATAACTGTCCAGGGAAGATGGTCCCAATTGGCTCCACACAGTCATTCAGGAACCCAAGCTGATGACTACTCTGCCATTTTCCCAACATGTGGTTTTCCAGGTTTGTGTGGGCCATGCCATTATAATTGGGGAAACAGTATAAAGACACATGCATAAAGTGTGCATGGGCTTGGTGTGGAAGTGTCACAGATCACTTCCACTCAGATTCTTTTAGGTAAAAGTTCATCACTTGGCCATAGCTAATAGCAGAAGGCTGGCAAGTGTAAGTTACCTGGACAGTCATATATTCCTCTGGAAGACTGTCATGACCAGCTCACAGCCTCTTTCACAAGATTAAAAGTCACTGGGTACCTGGGGTGTACTAAATGTTCCATCAGGTACTTTAGATACACCATCTTAATTAGTCCTCAAACAACATTAGGTGTAGTAGTAAATACAATCTTAATTTTACAGAAAAGGAAACAGAGGTCCAGAAGATGTAGGAAACAGTGGAGCAAATCATTGTCATACTCCTTAACATAGCAACTATTGATTTTGCATTTACTATGTTTTAGATGCTCCTAATATTTCAGACAACATTACCTTTCATTGGTTTATTGCGGTAGGCAGAATGGTCCCCCGCCCCACCCAACCCCCTTCCAGATATCCAGATCTGAATCCCTGGAATGTATGAATATATTATATACTTGGCAAAAGGGACTTTCATAGTATGCTTAAAGTTTGGGACTTTAAAATGGATTATCCAGAATTGGCTAGGTGGTCTGAATATAGCTACATGAGTATAGAATTAGCTCTGGTTGGAGTCAGAGAGATGCAGCAGAGGTGGAATCCAGAGAGACTGAGGGTAAGAACTGGACATGCCATCACTGGTTCTGAGATGGAGAGGGTCCTCTGCAGGGATGGGAGAGACCTCAAGGGCAGTTCTCACTGTCAGTCAGTAAGGAAATGGGATCTTATCCTGCAGGTAGTATTCACTACCAGCAACCTGAACGAGCTTGAAAGCGAATTTTCCCCTGAGCTTCCAGAATGACATAAGCCCTATTGATACCTTGAGCTCAGTCCTCAGAGACCCTAATTGAGAAATCTAACTGAGCAACACTGTGACTAGACTTTCTGACTCACAGGAACTGTAAATAATAAAAGGGTGTGGCTCTAAGCCAGCAAGTCTGTGGTTGTTACAGCAGCAATAAAAAACTAATGCACTTACCTAAATCTTTGAAGATACATGTTGTTATTTTAATTTTATGGGTAAAGGAAAGTAAAAATTATTGTAAACTGAGTTTTGAATATAGATCTGTTTGGCTTTAAAGTACTTTTCACTCCAAAAATATTATACTTCCTTCCATGAGATGTTGACATGTCTTATAAAATGTACATAGTGTTATGAAAATAAAAGGCATGTTTATTAGTATTAGGAGTAATATTTATTCCAGAAATGTAAATCATCAAGAAAGTATTGAAAAACAACAGACACAAAAGTAGTTTGGAATTTATTTTCACGTCTAAATGAAAAACAGGAGAGAGTAATTATGTGGTTAGTTATGCCATTTTTAAAAATTAAAGAAGCCATTTTTGTTTGTATGAATAATTAAGAGATCCATTTTAGTTCTGTGAATTTAAGACAAGATCAAATTAAAGCAAAGTAGAGGTGGACAGTTTAATCTATCTTTTGTTTTCTAAGATATTTAGTTGCTCTTTTGGTCTGACAGGTAGATAGATTATTTTTCCCTCCTCAAGAATTTTCTAATCACACAAACATATACGAGAAACAGATGTTAATAAATAAAAAGAAATATGCAATAATTTGAGATTTCATGAGGATAAATTTACATTAAATAATAGAATTTTCATTTAAAAAATTCTAATGTCAAATGTTTTATGATGACAACTCTTTGGATATGGTATGATGACAGAGCTACCTACTGTGAATGTAGAATCTTCCTAGAAGTTATTTTTCAAGGAATTAGAAATTAATGGTAATGTTCCTAATATCCACTGGGGATGTTATGTAATCACTTATTCTTTTTCTAGACCCCAGACTTAATTTTTAGAATGTTGCTGAACACCAAACAGTTTATATTTAGATTATACAGGTGATAGCCAGTGATTGTTGCCAGGTTCTCATTTCTCTTTACGTCTTTGGACTTCATGCCTGAAATTCAGTATTCCAGGTGAATTTACTCTATGAAAGCAAAAAAATGAACATAAGTGTAGATAATAAAGCAAAAGTCTCATTACTTTTCTACAGTTTATGACTGCAATGTAAGAAAAGCTTACAGTTACAATAGCAAAAACAACAACAACCAACCAAACAAAAAAATGTGTGAAATACTCATTTCAAAGATGAATGGAGTTCTGCTTCTTTTATGTCTTCAGTTGAATGTCTCCACTTGATCTAACATTTCTCTCTCATTCCAATAGGAATATTATGACAAAGGAGATTACATCATTAGAGAGGGCGAGGAAGGAAGTACCTTTTTCATTTTGGCAAAAGGAAAGGTAACTACTAATTAAAGCTTACTAAATCAAAAAGATTATTTTAAACCAGTTTGCCATAAGCTCAGCTATGCTTTGCATTGCAACATAAGTCCTCCACTTTGGACAGATAAAGGAGCTTCTCCCAGTAGAGTCCCATGCAGTTCTGTTTGAACACTGGGTTTGGAATGGAAGCCACAGGACCCCCTAAGAAATATTAACTTCTTAGTGATGTTACATAGATCACTTGATTTTTTTTGTGGGGGAGACCTGGCTTAATTGTGTATGTGATGGCTGGATTATTTATAAGATCCTTTCTAGCTATGAATATATGATTCTCAATCATCCCAGATTCCAGATCAGTACTAGAATATTTTCTCATCCAACAGATATGACATGTAGCAGGTGGAGAATGAATTCAGCAATTGAAGACAGTAGCGATTATGTATCAAGCTTATAGAACCAGTATGGCTCAGAATTTCAAATGATACAAAACAGCTCAAGTGAATTTAGATGCTGATGCAAAATTTGTACTAACATGTACGATAAGTCTTTTTCTTTATCTAGATATTGAATGGATAACATGTTACCAGTTGTTCCAATGTTGACTCAACAGTGTTCCTCAGAGATGAAAAGCATTTGTGAAATATTGAAGGAAAGGGTCAATCCTTGAGCACCTGTGTGTATAAAATGTCAGATTTTTACATATGTTTTCTCTTCTATGGAACAGCTTATCATCAGGGAGTGAGGCACTGCCATTTGTAAACTGTATTGTGGTTGAACTTTGAATTTGGCCCCAAGTAAAGGAAAAACAAGAACAAAATAGTTTCAAACCTTTGAAACTCTTCAACACTTAGAACTACTTCTTGTCATTTTTTTCCCAACCTAGAAGCCATACTTTGAAAGAATTCTTACTAATAAAAAATTGAATTTATTATTTTTAAAATTTTAATTCATCATGACATACATAAGTGTTGAAGAGAATTTCTATTCAGCCTGAAGCAGCACTTGTTACCACGTTGAATTGGAATAGCTTTAGCCACAAACAAGGCTTTTGCTGTTTGGCCCTGCTGGGTGGGGGGTTCCTAAGCCTTCCTGGGCAAGATATTGCTTTGAGATGACCATGAAAGTTGTAGACCCTTCTTCAGTCAACATTTTGCATTCAATTTTAGGGGGAACACAGGATTCAGCCAGTCAATCTATTGCTACCAGACTTAGAACTACTGATACCCATATTTTGGATTAATTTTTGTCAACTCTATTAGATTTTTTGAAATAGAAAAAGTTTCACAGGACCATTATTATTTGCTTTGTGGATCTCTCAGAAGGAATCACTAGATTCATATTTAAAATTTAACTTTAGAAGTTTGGGTTTAGATGGTGAATTTTCCTCTTACAGTGGTTAGAGTTATTTGATCATATAAGACCACAGGATTTTCCACATCCATCAATATGGGCTGAGTGTAGGTAAACTGTCCTAATTACTGTAAAATCAAAACAAAGTGTTGTCTTTTTCCTTGATCAAGTTTATATAGGTCTGGAAGGTTTGGTTGAATAAGTGTGTATTCAGGTTCTCTTTTTTCTTCTGCCTCTTTCTCTTCATATCGTTTAACATTGTTTAGGTAAAAGTAACACAGAGTACAGAAGGCCACGATCAACCACAGCTGATAAAAACACTGCAGAAAGGAGAATACTTTGGAGAAAAAGCTCTTATCAGGTGAATTCATGAATTTATATGCCATACTTTAGAAAAAATGCTTTGATATTTTGCATATAAAATCATTTAGAGTTGTTAAATTGAGCTACTAAGTTAATGACAACATATATCCTAATATTAAATATTTTGAAGTGATTTCTTAAAAAAATTATGCAGGAAAATAGTACACTAATTTGCAGAGGAAATAATTGGAAAATCTTAAGTTTGCTAGTGAAGATGAAATTGGTGTTCTATTAAATGTTTTAGTTTCAAAAAGGGCCTGAGAAAAGATTAAAAATGAAAAAATTATATTTTCCCTTGTGAACAGGTTTTTATATTTCCAAGGTTTGAAATATTACCTACTTAGAGTTTTTACCTTTTAAAAATTAGGAAATAATGGCTTTATATATTTTGTGTGCTTTTAAATCATCAGGTCAAAAGTAGTATTTCCTTAAGAATTTTTATCAGTTCATTTTGCAAGTTTTTTTTTAAAAAAACTCAAAATAGTGTATTTGAAATTTCTCCCACAACCTTCAGTTTTGAGGTATGAGTTTATTTACTGTTGATCTAATTTATGAAAGAAATATTTTTAAAAGAGCTGGTGTTTCAAAAAGACCAACAAAATAGACAGACCACTAGCCAGATTAATAAAAAAAGAAAAGGGAGAAAAATCAAATAGATGCAATAAAAAATGATAAAGAGTACATCACGACCTATTCCACAGAAATACAAACTACCATCAGTGATTACTACAAACAACTCTATGCACATCAACCAGTTAACCTGGA
>CAUYQU010034017.1:0-25905 GCA_963574635.1 Cheracebus regulus
GTGTGTGTGTGTGTGTGTGTGTGTGTGTGTGTGTGTGTGTGTGTGTGTGTGTGTGTGTGTGTGTATGTGTGTGTGTGTGTGTGTGTGTGTGTGTGTGTGTGTGTGTGTGTGTGTGTGTGTGTCTCCTCTGCTGCCCTGCTCATACCTGACTAGCTATCCGCTGCACCATGTCCTTCCTCAAGACCCCAAATCCTTGGGGGAAAATGGACGAAGGTCAGTCTTTAACTGCTTTCTACTGAGAGAGGGGCGGTGGTGGTGGTTCTGTGGCTCTTGTCCTCTTGCTAGCTGTCAGGGCACGGCTGGTTCTGTGAGTTGGTGAAAGCAGTATTCAGCCAGGTTCACGGGAGATAGGGGCAGAATTTCGCCTGTGTCATGTCCCACTGATAGGTGGTCTAGAGGCTCCCTGTAGACGGTGACTGTTGAATATCGAGAGGACAGTATTCCTCACTGAGGACCATCTGGAGCTTGAGAGCCTTACTTTGAGGTAAAAAGACATTATCTTTCTGCTTAAAGAGGAACCTCAGATCTTCCAGAGACTTACAAGTGTGTTCGGAGCTGAGAATGTCACTTCTAGCTCTGGCGTTTTGGGCCTTTTCCATGATTTAATCGGCTGTGATGTATCCAGCTGGCAGGCTCTGGTACTTATCGAGTCACTGCACTAAATAGGTTACCTGTGGAAGGTGTCCAAGTCACATGGTGACGATTCAATCTGTAGCAACCTCGGTTCTTGCCTCCTCAGAAGAAAGAATTCAACTGAGGGTCATAAGGCAGAAAAAGAGACAGAGGCAAGTTTCAGAGTAGGAGTGGAAGTGTATAAAACTTTAGAACAGAAAAGGAAAAGGCAAGGAAGAAAAGGAAACTTAGCAAGGGCCAAGCAGATGCCTTGAGAAACCAAGTGCGTCCCTGGTGATTTTAATTCTATAAATTCTTTATTGCTTATTGGGTATATTTTTACAAAAAGGAATGGTTCTTCATCAATTACTTGATTATCCTGAAGTATGATTTTTGCAGCAAAAGTGGGATGAATACTTGATTCTTTTTATGAGACTTAACTATTAGTTGAATATTTTAAATGATTATAAGATCATTCAGCTTTTCTTTCAACTCCTTCAAAGTTATATTCTAATTTGTTACAAATTTTCTTTTTCTTTTAATTTTAACCCCGTAATCTAGTTATAATTTTAATAATTATATTTTATATTACAGCAGTTTTAATGTTACTCTCTCCTTAAATTGGAGGTATTTTTCTTATAAACAGTAAGTGGATGGTTTTGTCTTTTAGCAGAATAATCAATTCCATTTATCTTTATTTTAATTACTGATATATGTGTATTTATTTTTATCTAATTTTGGGCTTTTAATTTAGCCTGCTTTATTTCTTTTTTTTCTTTACTATTCTTGCCTACTTTTGAATTAAACTCTTTTTCTTTATTATTTCCCCCTCTACTAATTATTATACATATTCTTGTACTCTTTTTGTAGTTACCTTTCTGCTGAACATTATAAAGACATATAATGCTTAAATTGTGATCAACCTGCTTACAAATGAGTCTAGTATTTGTAAGTAGTTCTTAAGAACTGAGATTTTAACATTAGTTTTCTCAAGAAAATATTAATATTTAAACCCCCAAATTAGTTATTATTGCTATTGATTTATACATGCTTTTTCAGAGTCATCTCATGTTTACAATTTTCTTTGATTGCTAGCATCTTTTGCATCTCAGACCTCCCTTAAAGTCTATTTTCCTTTTTCATGAAGTGCGCATTTTAGACATTCCTATAGTGCTGTTGATAATAAACTCTGAGTTTCTATTCTTTTGCAAATGCCATTATTTCAACTGAATTGGGAAAGATAGTGTTAATGGGAGATATTGTTTTACCTGAAAGTTGCCCTCTTGGCATTTTAAAGACATTTCACTATTCTTTTTCCTTCTGTTGTTGCTCTTGAGAGATTAGTCATCAGTATGTTGTCCCGTTGTAGGTAATATGATTTTTTTTTTTCCTCTCTGGGGGCCTGCAAATTTTCTTCGTCTTGGGGTTTTACAAATTCACAACATGTGTCCAAGTGTGAATTTCTTCCTTTATTTACCTTGTTTGGATTTGTTGTCTCCTGATTGTAAGGATGTGTGATTTCCTTACTTAAGAAAATTCTGGGAAATCATCAGCTTTTATATTATTTAAATATCATTTTGCCCTTTCTAATCTCTCTTGAAACTGCAATTATTCTTTGATTTTTCATCTCATGGTTTCTCTGTGATGTCTCTGTACATTTTCTTACTCTATTTTCTCTCTACTTGTTTCTTAATCATTTCTTTTTCATATTTTTCATCTGAGAAACTTCTAAATAATTTCTTCATAAATATTTCCCAGCTCTCTAATTCTCTCTTTAGATTTGTTTATTCATCTATTTAACCTGACATTAAATTTGTAATTTCAAGTGCATTTTCATTTTTAGTTCTATTTGGTTCTGTCTTCAAGTCTGCATGATCAATTTTGATAGTCTCTTTGTCCTTCATTTATACATTAATATTTTAAAATTATGTATTTCTTTCTAGTTATACATTAATACAATATTTTAATTATGTATTCCTAATTTCTGGTTATTCAAAATATGTAATTGCTGCATGTATGATCCTACCTCTTCTTGGTTATGATTGCTTGTTTCTCTGTTGTTATTTGTTTTAGAGCTCCTAACCTTGACATTTTATTTTTGGAAATTATTTCAGAGGTGAGTTTAAATGTGTTTCTCCAGAGATAATATGTGTTTGCTTTTGCCAGGTGCCCGGGGGGCACTACTGACTTAGGACTATTTTAAACTTACTTTCAGTTTGGAATTTTTCCAATGACAGAGGCGATAGAAATTCTATTCCTGGTCCCATGCAAGGGAAGGCCTGTAATTATGACATCTTAGGTGAGAATTTTTATCCCTCTTCTCCCAGAGCCAAGGCTATGGCAGTATACCTATCGTATCTTCCTATAAAGCTTTGCTCGTAATTCACTCACTTATGCCTTTAAGGCAGGATTATATGATCTGATTCTCTACTTTGTAAAAAAAAAAAAAAAAATCAGGCATTGTCCTTTTCCCTTTGTGTATAAGTTCCATTAAAACCCAATTTCCAGGCCACCAGGGATCAATCCAGCTGGATTCCTAATTTCATTTTTTTGAATCAAAAACCACAATATGATACCACCTCACTCCGGCAAGAATGGCCATAATAAAAAAATAATAGATGTTGGCATGGATGTGGTGAAAGGGAACACTTTTACCCTGCTAGTGGGAATGTAAACTAGTACAACCACTATGGAAACAGTATGGAGATTTCTTAAAGATCTAAAAGTAGATCTAGCATTTGATCAGTGATCCCACTGCTAGGTATCTACCCAGTGGAAAATAAGTCATTAGATGAAAAAGATACTTGCACACGCATGTTTATAGCAGCACAATTTGTGATGGCAAAAATATGGAACTAGTCCAAATGCCCATCAGTCAAGGAGTAGATAAAGAAAATGGTGTGTGTGTGTGCATGTGTGTGTGTGTGTGTGTGTGTAAGATGAAATGCTACTCAGCCGTAAAAAGGAATGAAATAATGGCATTCATAACAACCTGTATGGAATTGGAGACTCTTATTCTAAGTGAAGTAACTCAGGAATGGAAAACTAAACATTGTATTTTCTCGCTCATGTGGGAGCTAAGCTATGAGGATGCAAAGGCACATTTATTTTCTTAATAAATCCAGAAAAAGTATTGAGACTATTCAGCACACATTTAGCATAAATGTTTAGTTCCTGGGAATAGAAACACAGCATAATTAAATGTACTTATTTTGAAATCAACAATTAATGTCTCCATGGTAAAATGTGGCTTAGAGCTAAAGAGAAAGTGTCAAATTGGTGATTTCATTTAAGAATCAATTTTTGTAGCTCAAAATGGGAAAAAATGGAATCACGTAATGAGAGGAAGGTTATAGTTGGAAGAGAAAGCATTGGAGGATAGACTTTTGGGAGTGCCTGCAATGAGTAGGTAGAAACTGAGAAAATGTGGTGAAAGAGAACCTGGGCAATGTAGTTTCTTGGAAAATGTAATGAGGAAAGTGTTTTAAGAATAAGACAAGGCCAAATAAGGTAATACTATAGAGCGGTTGAGAAAAGGACGAAGTTATTGGTGACTTTTCAGAGAGGTGTTTTTTCTTTTTTTTTGACACGGTGTCTTGTTCTGTCACCCGGGCTGGAGTGCAGTGACGTAATCTTGGCTCACTGCAACTCCACCTACTAGGTTCAAGCGATTCTCCTGCCCCAGCCTCCCAATTAGCTGTGATTACAGACAGGTGCCACCATACCCAGCTAATTTTTTGTATTTTTAGTAGAGAGAAGGTTTCACCTTGTTAGCCAGGATGGTCTCAGTCTGACTTCCTGATCAGCCTGCCCCAGCCTCCCAAAGTGCTGGGATTACAGGTGTGAGCCACCACTCCCAGCTGAAAGGTATTTTAATAGAGAGCTCTGGATAGAATCCAGATTGTAGTTTATTGAGATATAGCCTGAAAATGAAATAGATACAGTCATTATAGACTTTTCTACCTTGTTTAGTGGTAAAGAATATGAGAGCAGCAGATGCATGTTAAGGACAAAAATAGACCTCAAGGTTTTGTTTTTGTTTTTGAAATATGCGGTTTTATTTATAGACTAAAAGGAAATAAATTTTTTTATGGAGAGATTAAAGATTTTGATGAAATAATGTCTTAGATATTTATAAACTAAAAGGAAGGAAACTTTCAGATGAAGAGATTAAAGACTTTGATGAAATATTGTTTTGGAGAAGTCAGGAAACCATAGGGTAAAGTACTAAGTAGTATGAATTAATGGAGACACTTTATTATCTAAGAAAGGAAGAAAGAAAAATATGTGTGAGCATACAAAGAAATTTAGGAGTGGGAGGAGGAAGGTTAAGGGAAATAATATTTAGCCTTGATTTCCGTGAAGTGAGGCCATTTATTGAGACTAAAGATAGCATGAGTAGGCTTTTAGGAACTTAAAAAATGTAGGAAACATTCTCTAATTTTCTTTGGGAGTGTCTGATGATAAGTTAATCAGGGATGATTAAAACACAACTTAGCAGAATTAAGTGATGAGCTGAAATGCAGTGTCATCTGAAATTTGTTTCTATTATGGTATATATATTTTAGGCCAGGTCTCCCAGAGAGCAAAACTCTGAGATAAAAATTTGCAAGCAGGAAGTTTACTGGAGAGGGCTCTCAGAATTAACACCTGTGGGGGAAGAGAAGGAAGCAGGATTGTGCAGAAAAGAGTGATTAAGTTGTGATGCATTCTCAACACAGGCCAATGCTCTGGGTGGGCGCCCTGCAGAGATACCCTGTGTTAAGATGAGTGGATCAGGCTGCTATAAAGCCATGTTGAGCTATAATTGATGCAGGCAGCTGCTAGTAAGGAAGTGTGACTTGGGCAGAAGCCTCTTCTTAGCTGAGGGCTGCTAGCTGGCAACGCTTCTGCAGGAGGGAAAATACATCTCAGCACTGGAGGGACTGGGCTCCACATCACAGCATCCACTTCAGACCACCTTCTGCCACTCAAAGCCAGTTTTTTCATATAACTTCTGGGAGCAGGTCCTCTATGACTGTGCTGGGCTCCTTTCCACTGAAGAAGATTACAAGAGGAAAGTTAATGGGATGAACTGCTATCTCTTTCACAGAGCTAGGTTTGAGTGGCAATTGATTTTAACCAACTTCTTTCTCTGATAGGTTCCCCTGGTCCTCAGCTTGTATCTCTTTTGGTTTTGGCAGCATATGTTTTGGGGTACTTAGGTCCTCATCTCTGAGACATCTGAGCTCTTGATTACAATGCCTCTTTCAGGCAACAGCTGCTGGACTCATCAATTTACCTTCAAATCTGGACAAAGCACACATTCAGGGATGCCCAGATGGATTAGCTGGATCCCAAATATCTGTGTTGGCAGATCAAATACACTGAAATCCCTCATATTAGCTCTTGCCCTGTAAGCATAGAAGTCAAACTCATAATATGTGGCTATTGTAGTCAAGATGAATCAATCACTGTCCCCTCCAAAGTGGAAAGGGTTCATTATTTGTATTTGCTATCAAATGTCTGGTTGGTTTCTTTGAGAAATGGGGTTTACTATTGGTGGAAGGTTGCACATTCTGCAGTGGCAGAAGGTGGGTTACCCTTGGTGAGTGAGAGGCATCCTGTTGGGGCCTTCATAGTCTTCATTTCTACTGTTGCTACTACATTTATAAACCTATAATTCAGTACTGGGCTGGCCAGTGACAGATTCTGGCTGATACCAGCTGGTTGACTGATTTTATTTGGTTGTTGAATTGTCTTTCCTGTGTTGAATGCTCTTTGGAGGGCATTAATAATGCAAATATAGTTAAACTTCATGCCCATTCCTGTAAGTATATCCACTTACCTTTTCCGCTGACCCTCTGGTTCTCTGATCCTTCAAGTTTTCTGCAATCAGCTATTTTACCAACTGGCCAAGCCATATGCCACTGCCCACTTCTTTTTTTTCACACAAAGTGTATGACAAGGCACACTGACTGCAGCTTTACTCATTAGTAGAATTTCCTTTCACTGCTGTCTTTTAAGATCACCCCGTTATGCAGCTGCAGTCTGTTTTTTACTGTCTATCACAGAGTGAGCTGGCTATCTGTGAACCAAGCTCAGGTTTGATTCCTTCATTAGTCGTCATCCACTGAGTACAGTGAAACTCTAGTAAACAGTAGGAGATGATAGGTGGCATCTGAGGCACAAGTCATGTTCTGCCAGCCATGCTTTCTCCCAGTCCTGGATGGACCATTTCCAACTAACTCTGGGATAAGGTGGCAGATGTATACTGTTGTCCATTCTAAGTGAAGTAAAACTTCTGATTCTCCTTTAAGATAAGGCTAGAAAAGAATAAATTCATCACATCAAAGGCATTTATCACATCTGACATATCAGCTTCAAGACAGCCTTCAGGATCTCTCTGGCATTTGTATGAACTACAAGATAAATTAAACGAAGCTATATGATGGGGACCATTACTCCTGCAAGTCTTTAAAAATGCAATTAACTCTATCATTCTCTTAGGGACGTGATGCTATTTTAACTTCTTGGCCAGGGGGTGGCCAAGGCAGTTTCAGAGACTTTCACTTGGCCTTCCTTTTCACTAAAATAGTGCTTGCTCCCTAGGCAGAGGAACCAATGTTGGGCTTCTGCCAACTACCAACTATATTTTATTTTTATTTTTATCAGAATTTTTTAAATTATACTTTAAGTTCTGGGGTACCTGTCCAGAACGTGGTTTGTTACATAGGTATACATGTGTTAAGGTGGTTTGCTGCATCCATCACCCCATCATCTACATTACGTAGTTCTGTTAATGCCATCCCTCCCAATCCCCCCACCCCCTGCTATCCCTCCCCTAGGTCCCCCTGCCCACAGGCTCTGGTGTATGATGTTCCCCTCCCTGTATCCATGTGTTCATATTGTTCAACATCCAATTATGAGTGAAAACATGCAGTGTTTGGTTTTCTGTTCTTGTGTCACTTTGCTGAGAATGATGGTTTCCAGCTTGATCTATGTCCCTGCAAAGACATGAACTCATCCTTTTTTATGGCTGCATAGTATTCCATAGAGTATATGTACCACATTTTCTTTATTCAGTCTATCATTGATGGGCATTTGGGTTGGTTCCAGGTCTTTGCTATTATAAACAGTGCTGCAATAAACATACATGTGCATGTGTCTTTATAACAGAATGATTTATAATCCTTTGGGTATATACCTAATAATGGGATTGCTGGGTAAAATGGTATTTCTATTTCTAGATCCTTGAGGAATCGCCACACAGTCTTGCACAATGGTTGAACTAATTTATACTCCCACCAACAGTGTAAAAGCATTCCTCTTTCTCCACATCCTCTCCAGCATCTGCTGTCTCTTGATTTTTTAATGATTGCCATTCTAACTGGCTTTAGATGGTATCTCAATGTGGTTTTGATTTGCATTTCTCTAATGACCAGTGATGATGACCTTTTTTTTTCATATGTTTGTTGGCTGCGTAAATGTCTTCTTTGAAAAGTGTCTGTTTATATCTTTCACCCACTTTTTGATGGAGTTGTTTTTTTTAATTTTTGTAGATTTGTTTAAGTTCTTTGTAGCTTTTGGATTTTAGCCCTTTGTCAGGTGGGTAGAGGGCAAACATTTTTCCCCATACTGTTGGTTGCTGGTTCACTCTAATGATAATTTTGTTGTTGTTTTTTTTCTGTGCAGAAGCTCTTAAGTTTAATTAGATCCTATTTGTCTATTTTGGCTTTTGTTGCCATTGCTTTGGTGTTTTAGTCACGAAGTCCTCGCCTATGCCTATGTCCTGAATGGTATTGCCTAGGTTTTCTTCTAGGGTTCTTACAGTGTTACGTCTTAAGTTTAAATCTTTAATTTATCTGGAGTTAATTTTTGTATAAGGTGTAAGGAAGGGATCCCGTTTCAGCTTTCTGCATATGGCTAGCCAGTTGTCCCAACACCATTTATTTAATAGGGAATCCTTTTCCTGTTGCTTTTTTTTTTGGTCAGATTTGTCAAAGATCAGATGGTTGTAGATGTGTGGCTTTACTTCTGAGGCCTCTGTTCTGTTTCATTGGTCTATATCTCCGTTTTGGTACGAGTACCATGCTGTTTTGTTTACTGAAGCCTTGTAATATAGTTTGAAGTCAGGTAGTGTGATGCCTCTAGCTTTGTTTTTTTTTTTTTGCTTAGGTGTGTCTTGGTTATTTGGCTCTCTTTGGTTCCATATGAAGTTTAAGGTGTTTTTTTTCCCAATTTTGAGAAGAAATTGATGTAGCTTGATGGGGATAGCATTGAATCTGTAAATTACTTTGGGCAGTATGGCCATTTTCATTATATTGATTCTTACTAACCATGAGCATGGAATGTTTTTTTCACCTGTTTCCATCCTCTTTTATTTCCTTGAGCAGTGGTTTGTAGTTCTCCTTGAAGAGGTCCTTCACATCCCTTGTTAGTTGTATTTCTGGGTATTTTATTCTCTTTGTAGCAATTGTGAATGGGAGTTCACTCATGATTTGGCTCTGTCTGTCTGTTGTTGGTGTATAGGAATGCTTATGATTTTTGCACATTGATTTTTGCATCCTGAGACTTTGCTAAGTTGCTTATCAGCTTAAGGAGATTTTGGACTGAGACAATGTGTTCTTCTAAATATACAATTGTGTCATTTGCAAATAGAGATAATTTGACTCCCTCTTTTCCTAATTGAATACCCTTTATTTTTCTTGCCTGATTGCCCTGGCCAGAGCTTCCCATACTATGTTGAATAGGAGTGGTGAGAGAAGGCATCCTTGTCTTGTGCCAGTTTTCAAAGGGAATGCTTCCAGTTTTTGCCCATTCAGTATGATATTGGCTGTGGGTTTGTCATAAATAGGTCTTATTATTTTGAGACACATTCCATCCATACCTAGTTTATTTATTAGGAGTTTTTAGCATGAAGGGCTGTTGAATTTTGTCAAAGACCTTCTTTGCATCTATTGAGATAATCATGTGTTTTTTGTCTTTGTTCTGCTTATGTGATGGATTACATTTATAGATTTGCATATGTTGAACCAGACTTGCATTCCAGGGATGAAGCTGACTTGATCATGATGAAGCTTTTTGATGTGCTGTTGGATTTGATTTGCCAGTATTTTATTGAGGATTTTCACATCAATATTCATCATGGATATTGGCCTGAATTTTTTTTTTTTTTTTTTTTTTTTTTTAGTTGTGTCTCTGCCACGTTTTGGTATCAGGATGATGTTGGTCTCATAAAATGAGTTAGGGAGGATTCTGTCTTTTTGTTATAGTGTTTGGAATAGTTTCAGAAGGAATGGTACCAGCTCCTCTTTGTACTTTTGGTAGAATTTGGCTGTGAATCCATCAGGTCCTGGAGATTTTTTGGTTGGTAGGCTATTAATTGCTGCCTCAACTTCAGATTTTGTTATTGGTCTATTCAGGGATTCAGCTTCTTCCTGGTTTAGTCTTGGGAGGGTGTAAGTGTCCAGGATTTTATCCATTTCTTCTAGATTTAGTAGTTTATTTGCATAGAGATGTTTGTAGTATTCTTTGATGGTCGTTTGTATTTCCATGGGATTAGTGTTGATATCCCCTTTATCATTTTTTATTTCATCTATTTGATTCTTCTCTCTTTTCTTCTTTATTATTCTGGCTAGTGGTCTATCTATTTTGTTGACCTTTTCAGAAAACCAGCTCCTGGATTAATTGATTTGGTTTTTTTTTGAAGGTTTTTTTTTTTTGTATATCTAGCTCCTTCAGTTCTGCTCTGATCTTAGTTATTTCTTGTCTTCTGCTACCTTTTGAATTTGATCTTGTTCCTCCAGTTCTTTTAATTGTGACACTAAGGTGCCGATTTTGATCTTTCCTCGTTTCCCTTGCTGGCATTTAGTTCTATAAATATCCCTGTAGACATTGCTTTAAATGTGTCCCACAGATTCTGGTACATTGTGTCTTCATTCTCATTGGTTTCAAAAAACATCTTTATTTCTGCCTTCATTTCGTTATTTATCCAGTAGTCATTCAGGAGCTGGTTGTTCAGTTTCCATGTGGTTTTGAGTGAGATTCTTAATCCTGAGTTCTAATTTGATTGCACTGTGATCTGAGAGAGTATTTGCTGTAATTTCTGTTCTTTTTCATTTGGTGAGGAGCGTTTTACTTCCAATTATGTGGTCAGTTTTAGAATAAGTGTGATGTGGTGCTGAGAAGAATGTATATTCTGTGGATTTGGGGTGGAGAGTTCTGTAGATGTCTATTAGGTCCTCCTGGTCCAGATCTCAGTTCAAGTCCTAGATATCCTTGTTAATTTTCTGTTTTGTTGATCTGTCCAATATTGACAGTGGTGTGTTAAAGTCTCCCACTATTATTGTGTGAGAGTCTAAGTCTTTTTTTTTTTTTTTTTTTTTGAGATGGAGCGTTGTACTGTCACCAGGGCTGGAGTGCAGTGGCCCCATCATGGCTCACTGCAACCTCTGCCTCCTAGGTTCAAGTGATTCTCCTACCTCAGCCTCCCGAGTGACCAGGATTAGGTACCTGCCTCCACAACCAGCTAATTTTTTGTATTTTTAGTAGAGATTGGGTTTCGCTATGTTGGCCAGGTTAGTCCTGAACGCCTGACCTTATGATCCATCTGCTTCAGCCTCCCAAAGTGCTAGGATTACAGCTACAACACCTGACGTCTCTTTGTAGGTCCCTAATAACTTGCTTTATGAATCTGGGTGCTCCTGTATTGGGTGCATATATATTTAGGATAGTTAGCTCTTCCTGTTGCATTGATCCCTTTACCATTATGTAATGCTTTCTTTGTCTCTATTGATCTTTGTTAGTTTAAAGTCTGTTTTATCAGAACCTAGGATTACACCCCCTGCTTTTATTTGCTCTCCATTTGCTTCATAAATCTTCCTCCATCCCTTTGTTTTGAGCCTATGTTTGGCTTTGCATGTGCGTTGGGTCTCCTGAATAAAAGCACACCAATGGTTCTTGATTCTTTATCTAATTTGCCAGTCTGTCTTTTGACTGGGGCATTTAGTCCATTTACATTTATGGTTAATATTGTTGTGTGTGAATTTCATTCTGCTGTTTTGATGCTAGCTGGTTGTTTTGCCCATTAGTTGATGCAGTTTCTTCATATTGTTGATGGTCCTTACAATTTGGTATGTTTTTGCAGTGGGTGGTACTGGTTGTTCCTTTCCATGTTTAGTGCTTCCTTCAGGAGCTCTTGTAAGGCAGGCCTGGTGGTGATGAAATCTCTCAGCGGTTGCTTGTCCTTAAAGAATTTTATTTCTCCTTCACTTATGAAGCTTAGTTTGGCTGGATATGAAATTCTGGGTTGAAAATTCTTTTCTTTAAGGATGTTGAATATTGGCCCCCACTCTCTTCTGGCTTGTAGGGTTTCTGCTGAGAGATCTACTGTGAGTCTGATGGGCTTCCCTTTGTGGGTAACCCTACCCTTCTCTCTGGCTGCCTTTAGCATTTTTCCTTCATTTCAACCCTGGTGATTCTGACGATTATATGTCTTGGGGTTGCTTTTCTTGAGGAATATCTTTGTGGTGGTCGTTAAAGTCTTTCCTGAATGTGAATGTTGGCCTGTCTTGCTATGTTGGAGAAGTTCTCCTGGATAATATCCTGAAGAGTGTTTTCCAACTTGGTTTCATTCTCCCCTTCACTTTCAGGTACATTGATCAAACATAGATTTGGTCTTTTCACATAATCCCACATTTCTTGGAGGCTTTGTTCATTTCTTTTCACTCTTTTTTTTCTAATCTTGCCTTCTTGCTTTATTTCACTGAGTTGATCTTCAGTCTCTGAAATCCTCTCTTCCACTTGATCAATTTGGCTACTGAAACTTATGTATGCTTCACAAAGTTCTTGTGCTGTGTTTTTCAGCTCCATCAAGTCATTTATGTTCTTTTCTATGCTGGTTATTCTAGTTAATGTTTTGTCTAACCGTTTTTCAAAGTTCTTAGCTTCTTTGCATTGGGTTAGAACATGCTCCTTTAGCTCGAAGAAGTTTGCTATTACCCACCTTTTGAAGCCTGCTTCTGTCAATTCATCAAACTCATTCTCCTTCCAGTTTTGTTCCCTTGCTGGTGAGGAGTTGTGATCCCTTGGAGGAGAAGAGGTGTTTTGGTTTTTGGATAATTTAGTCTTTTTGCCCTGGTTTCTTCCCATCTTTGTGGATTTATCTACATTTGGTCTTTGAAGTTCATGACCTTTGGATGGAGTCTCTGAGTGGGTGTCCTTTTTGTTGATATTGAAACTATTTATCTCTGTTAGTTTTGCTTCTAACAGTCAGGCTCCTCTTCTGCAGATCTGCTGGAGTTTGCTGGAAGTTCACTCCAGAACTTGCTTGCCTGGGAATCACCAGTGAGGGCTGAGGAACAGCAAAGATTGCTGCCTTATTCTTCCTCTGGTAGCTTTGTTCCAGAAGGGTACCTGCCAATGCCAGCCAGAGCTCTCCTGTACTAGGTGTCTGTCAGCCTCTGCTTGGAGGTGTCTCCCTGTCAGGATACACGGGGGTCAGGGAGGGAGCCACTTGAGGAGGCACTCTGTCCCTTATCAGAGCTCAGGCACTGTGCTAGGAAATCTGTTGCTCCTTCAGAGCTGCCAAGCAAGGACGTTAAAGTCTGCCGAAGTTGAACACACAACCACCCCTTTTTCCTGGGTGCTCTGTCCCAGGAAGGTGGGGGCTTTGTTTATAAGTCCCTGATGGGCTGCTGTGTTTTTTCAGAGATGCCCTGCCCAGTAAGAAGGGAGTCTAGTGATAGTCTGCCTGCAGAGGCCTTTCTGAGCTGCTATGGGCTCTGCCCAGTTGCTGTGTCAACTTTCCAGTGACTTTGTTTACACAGGCGAGGTTAAAACCACCTACCGGAGCTTCAGCAATGGCAGACGTCCCTCCCCTTACTGAGCTCAAATGGTCCCAGATCGAGCTCAGACTGTTGTGCTGGCTGCAAGAATTTTAAGCCAGTGGATCTTAGCTTGCTCATGTTTGTGGTGGTGGAACCCACTGGGCCAGATCCCTTGGTTCCCTGGCTTCAGCCTCTTTTTCAGGAGAATGAGCAGTTTTGACTCACTGGCCTTCTAGGTGCCACTAGGGTGTGAGAAGAAGAAAGAAAACTGCTGTGGCTAAAACGGCTGCCCAATTTTGTTCTGGAAACCCAGGGCACTAGTGTTATAGGCACCAGAGAGAATCTCCTGGTCTGTGGGTTGTGAAGACCGTGGGAAAAATGTCTTTCTGAGCCTGAGTGCTAGAGTGTCAGGAAACATCCCTAATGCCGTCCCTTGCACTTCCCCAGTGAGGTGATGCCCCACCCTGCTTCAGCTTGCCTCCTTGGGCTGCATTCACTGTTGAACCAGTCCCAATGAGATGAACCTGGTACCTCAGTTGAAAATGTGGAAATCTCCCCACTTCTGCCCCTACTTCTGCATTCCTCTTGCTGGGAGCTGTGCACTGGAGCTGTTCCTATTCGGCCATCTTGGCAGAAAATCTATAGTCTGTTTTCTGACCATAGTCATCCTAGTGGGTGTGAAGTAGTATTACATCTATGTTTTGATTTGCATTTTCCTAATGACTAATGAGGAATAACATGTGCTTATTGTCTATTTATATATCTTCCTCAGAGAAATGCCTATTCAAGTGATTTGCTCATATTTTATTTGGGTTGTTTTTCTTTTCGTTGTTCAACGGTAGGTGTTCTTTGGATATTAAACCCTTGGTAGATATTTCATTTGCAAATAATTTCTCTCATTCTGTGAGCAGTCCTTTTGCTCTCTTGATAATGTACTTTGCACAAACATTTTTAATTTTAATCAAGTTTAATGTATCTATTTTTCTTTTGTTGCTTATGCTTTTGGGTCCATATTTAAGAAACTATTGCCAAACCTAAGGTTATGAATATTTACCTCTATGTTTTATTTTAAGGGTTTTGAAGTTTTAGCTCTAAGTATTTGATCCATTTTGAGTTAATTTTTTATGGTGTGAGGAATCCAATTTATTCTTTTGCATCAGGCTATCCAGTTGTTTCAACACTCCTTTGTTGAAGACACTGTTTTTGCCCCATTGCATGGATTTAGCATCATTGTCAAAAATCAATAGGCTAGAAGTCTATGTGTTTATTTCTGGACCCCATTGATCTATATATCTCTGTTTATGTCAGCACTACATTGTCCTGATTACTTTATCTTTGTGGTAAGTTTTGAAATTGAGAAGTATAAGTCCTCTTTGTTTCACATTTGGATCCCATAGATTTAATAAAATAATGTGGTAAGACCACTTAATATGAGATCTACTCTCAAATTTTTAAATGTACAAATAGTATTGTTAATTTTAGGCACAATGTTGTACAGTAGATCTCTAGAGCGTATTCATTTTACATAACTGAAACTTTATACCCATTGAATATCAACTTTCTGCACACTTAACTTTTTTTTTTTTTTTTTTTTTGAGACAGAGCCTAGATGTGTCACTCAGGCTGGAGTGCAGTGGTGCAGTCATAGCTCACTGTAGCCTCAATGGGATCCTCCTACCTTGGTCTCCTGAATAGCCAGGACTATAGGCATGCACCACCATGCCCAGCTAAGTTTTATTTATTTATTTATTTTAGACAGAGTCTTGCTCTGTCACCAGGCTGGAGCACAGTGGTGCAGTCTTGGCTTACTGTAACCTCTGCCTCCCGGGTTCAAATATTTTTTTTTTTTGTGACAGAGTCTTGCTCTGTCACCAGGCGCCAGGCTAGAGTGCAGTGGTGCAATCTCGGCTCACTGCAATCTCCGCCTCCTGGGTTCAAGCAATTCTTCTGCCTCAGCCTCTCAAGTAACTGGGACTACAGGTGGGCGCCACCACACCCAGCTGATTTTTGTATTTTTTAGCAGAGACGGGGTTTCACCATGTTGGCCAGGATGGTCTCGATCTCTTGACCTCATGATCTGCCCACCTCGGCCTCCCAAAGTGCTGGGATTACAGGCCTGAGCCACTGTGCTGGGCCTAAGTTTTATTTTTAAATTTTTTGTAGAGATAGGGTCTCACTACGTTGCCTAGGCTGGTTGCAAACTCCTGGTCTCAAGCAATCCTCCCACCTAGGTCTTTCAAAGCATTGGGATTATAGGTGTGATCCACCATACCTGGCTGCACTTAGCTTTTAATTGGTGACTTATAACCATCAGCTTTTCATTGCCTTTTTTCTCCAGAGCATCAATTGTCCCCAGTAATGACCATCTAATTATATTTTTCTTAGAATTTTTGTTTTCCTGAAATTCTCAAAGTCCCAATAAATTTCTTTCTGTTGGTATATCCTAGTTTAACACTGGTGAAAGTGACAATTGTATTGTCCACTTTGATACAGCTTTTTTAAAATCCAGTTTTATACATATTCTTTTGACTCTTTCTAGTATGTGTTGGGTAGGTGAGAGGTGTATGGTGGACCTAGAATTATCTGGAATCCACTGCCAGTGATGAGGTTTTCATTGCCAGCCAGCCAGATGATATTCAAACCCCAATATTCCATCTTAGCATCTGCTTTTCCGGACGACTATTGCTACCAAGGCAGACTCTGGAATAGAGATTAGTATGTAGGAGACTTAACCAGGGAATACTTTCAGGGCTAACAATTTTTGTGGAAGGATAGGAATAAGGACTGACTGGGCAGAGGGAGAAGTCAGGCTGTGATTCAGTCTTCACAGAGCCTCAGCCAACTTCACAGGGGATTAGAAGCTGAAATGGCTTTTCAAAGTAGTCCCAAATTGGGATGAAGGGACTATTAATCTTGTGCACTGACCCATCATTTTATGGGGCTGTGTTCATGGGTGCAGCTATCTTCAGCTGAGGGCAGTTCTTGGAGAGCTAAGGGCTATCTGCCAGCAGCACTTCCAGCCGCTGGGGAATATAAACCTTTCAGTCCTGAAGTGGGGATCTGGGTAGCCATCACAGAACCCACTTAATAATTAGTCACTAACAAATGTAATTTCAATGATAGGTCTGAGGCAGTTAACAGATTTTTGCATACTTTTTTCTTATTGATATGAAAGAGGGAGTTAGAGAGCAGGAAAGCATTAGGTATTGGAGGGAGTATCAGACATCTAATGGGATCGCAGAGAAAGGTAAAGCTGCTGAGACAGAAGAAACAGTTCTCTGATTCCATGACTGCATCTAGGAATTCGGCTGTGAAGAAATGGAAGCAGAAGGCTGTATTATTATTATTATTATTTGTGTTTTGTCCTTCAGGAGCTTAGCAGAGATCTTGTCTAACTTCCAACATAGTATGACTTTGTATGGTTTATAGAAATTTTTTAACCTTATTACAATAACTGTTTTCAGAAGATTATTATTTGAGGTCTTATTTTTCTGGAGTTCACTGATAGTGTCAATGGCATTTATTTATTGGTGCTGCATGTTTGGTTCACCAGGAGGCATACTCTGAGATGATGTTTATTTTTCAGGGTATGCGTGAGGGAGTGCCCTTAGGATCAAACCTTTGAAGAGCGGTAGAAGCAGCAGGGTTGGCATGGGGAGGGGTCTAGCTGTGATGTAGACCCAGCCCAGCAGTCTCAGCCAACTCAATGGGGAGCTCTGGAGTGGAAAAAGGCCTGGCAGAGATGTCTTGAATTGAGCCAACATTTCTAGTGCTTTTAAACCCTAATCAGTCATTTGACGGTGAGCTGCCCCTAGAAGGGTATGACTTTTAGGGGAGAGGGTTCTTTATGGCTGAGACTAAGACAGTCCCAGAAGGGGTTGACAGCAAAGGCTGCACACCCCACAGCTGGGGCCATAGATCTTCCTAGTGACTCTCTCAATGTCACATGGCTCAGAAGTGGTAAGGAATCTAGGATTTCTGACGCCTACTTAGGAGAGTTGCTGCCTCTCAGCTCATGTGATGACCCAGCGGGACCAGCACCAAGCTTGCCAATGTGATCTCTAGGCCTTGTTCTTGGCAATAGTGGCTGAGCTATGTGGACTTCATGTGAAAGTAGTATTTTTGAAAAACCTCAGGTGGCCTAGGTTTAACAGAGTAAATTCCAGGATTGACTGAGGCAAAGAATTTCTGGCATGGAGTCACTGCTAATTTACCAAGTTCTCTCAGACAATTTATTATAAATCTGAAGGGACACTGAACTGGCCAGCTTGCTTCCCATTTTTGTTCATTTCCAGGGTGAATACTGAGTTTGGCGTCTCCCTGGCTCTCTTTGCTGCCTGAGTATGTCAGTCTTGATCTAAAAATAGCCTGAATTTTACTAGGTTCAATGTGGGCTGACTAGGGTTCAATTTTTCTGGAACCCTGAGGAGTTTGGAGAGGAGGATGAAGGGAGTCATTAAGAAGAGAAAGAAAAGATTTTATTTGTGGTGAACATGTATGGCTTGGTCTGAGCACTACAAAACGAGGAATTCCTTCAGGAAGGCTAGGTTAACATAGAAGAGGTTGTCCATTAACCTTTAAGAAAGCAAGGAATTATTATTCAGCTGTGTAGACACAGTAGGAGAGAGATAACGATTGATGGCTAAAGAGACAGCATGGAGGTAAAACAAAAAACATAGTCTAGGAGTCAAAAGCTCTGGATTCTAATTTTTACTCTGCTTCTTACTAGAATATATCTTTGGGTCAAAGTCTTCATCTCTCTTGGATTTAGTTTCTCCACATTCAAAATGGGTCTGCTTATGTTGAATTTGCCTTACTCATTTGATTGTTACAGGGAACAAATGAAACAATGGATGTAAATAAGTGAAGTTCCATATAAAAAAAGGATTAATTTCTTAGGCCCTTTCATACAATTTCCAGGGCTTTGAGCAGTTTTTGGGACTCTGTGATACGTACAAAATGTTAGGTGTGCTCTGGATGAAGAGAACAATCTAAATAGGCTTTGTGTGAGCAAGAAGGCTGTTTATGCACCAAGGTGCGGATGGGCTGAGTCTGAAAAGAGAGTCAGCAGAGGGCGGTGGGATAGGAGCTGGTTTTATAGGTTTGGGGAAGGCAGTGGAAAGTTACAGAAGTTACAGTTCAGGGTGGTTTTTGCAAGGGGTGGGTGGGTGTCAGGGGGTGACTGTGTGTGTCACAAGGTTCAAGGTCCAGTGTCACAAGTTTGGCTTATCAGTTGAGGCAGAACAATGATGGAATGTTGTGAGGTTGGTTAATCAGGTGCTGCAGGAGCTCGCTATTCTTCTCCTTTTGTGGTTTTCTTGTTATGTTAGACTTTCCGGCTTCAGGAGGCCATCTGGAGGTGTACATATGGGTCAGAGGGGTCACCATGGCTTGACTATGGTGTAATTCATGGTGCAGTCAGTTCAAAGAAACTTGCATTCCTGCCTTTTTATATTAATCATATAAAGGTAAAAAAGTAAAAACTACAAAAAGTGGGGGGGCAGTAATATTTTAGGGGCAGTACAGAGGGGTGATAGGTGACATTTCTCAGGGCTTATTTGAAAGGGATTGTGGGTGTCATGGAAACCTAAAAATGGGGGAGATTTTAGGTTGCTGAGAGATTTTGGGGCAAGGGGTGATAATGGGGTTGTTGGAGCATTTTCCATATTGACTGGTTGGTTATAGCTTGGATATGATTTTGTAGGAATTGACAGATTAGTCAGAAAAGGCAAGGTCCAACTAAGAGAAGGAGGATAGATATAAGGGGCCTGCTAATGGAAGGAGCTGTTATACCCAGTTAGAGAGTGGCTAGCTAGGTCCAGAATAATCATTTGCCTGATTAGTGAGCTTTTGGGCCCTGTCTTTAAGTCTTTTGATGGCATCATATACAAGGCCAGATTGGTTTAGATAAAAGCAGCATTTTTTATTTAGGAATAGGCAGAGTCCTCCTTTCTTAGCACTTAATAGATTGAAGGCTTGGTGATTTTGGAGGACAACTGCAGTCAGGGAATTAACTTGGGCTTGCAGGACAGATAGTGTTTGAGTTATGTCTGTAATGCTGGTGGAGAAATGATTAGAGAGACTGAGAAATGCAGTGATGGAAGGAGTAAGGCCTGCTATATCTGTCTCCATTGTGGCAGTGGAGACTCCTCATCCTGCAAGTAAGGGGATTAATGGAATGACCTTTTTTTTGTTGTTGTGTAGGAGTTAGAAGGGGGACAGGGAAGTGTTGATTTCCATTGGTAAACTGGATTTTGGGAGTAAGGAAAATTAAGATACAGGTGCCTGTTTAGTTGGCAGGAAGGTAGAGGTAGGTGGAAGAGCTACAGAAGAAAAAGAGTTTTTGGCTTAGGCAGAACTGGAAGTGTAAACTGAAAAAGTGAGAAAGTGTTTTGGGGGGTCTGGGGTCTTGTACCCGGATACCAAGGGAACTAGCAAGGGCCGTGGCTCTTAAAGGTTGTTGTGGGGTTTGACAGGGTAATTGTGTGGAAGGAGAGGTATTGTTTTAATGGTGTATGAGAAAACATTTGGAATTTATGAGTAACCATTCACTTGCATTAACAAGGTTAGGTATGAGCAGGCAGGAAGAGGTCTGGAGGAGAGTTTGACGAACAAGGGGAGGACAGCCAAGTGTGGAGTGAGAGACAGGGTAAATGCCTGCCTAGGCAAAACTTGTATTGACATTCTGCAGACTGCGAAGCTGGTGTGTTCCTATTTCTTGGTTAATGTGGGTAACAGGGCTTTGGAGGTGGACTGTGAAGAAGCACAAAGAGGGTGGGAGATTTTTTAGGGGAATTCCTGTAGGTGATTGTCAGGAAATGCACAGGGGAGTGGTGATTGTGTGGTTAATGGTCCAATAAAGTGGGATGTGGAGTTCGTATGGAGTGAGAGGTTATATAGGTAGGTGCAAAGAAGAGCAGTGGCCTATTGGTATGAGATATCTGGGGTGTTTCTGTTGAGTAGAGGAGTTCTTCCAGGAGGTGTACAGTTGGGGGTTGTTGAAGGAAGTCCAGATGTGTAAAGAGACAGGAGAGTTTGCCCAGTCCGCTGGTAGGGTGGGGATGGCTGCGTAGGAGGAAGAGGAGAGGGATTTTAGAGATGCTGGGGAGAGTATAGAGGTTTGGCACTACAGGATGGATGGGGAGCACTATCTGATTAAAAGGCGAAGGTTTTGAACTAACCTGTAGGACTTGTCTGGTTTTGGGAAGGGTAGGATGGAGGTTTTGTAGGGAGAGTTAGTGGGAACTAAAAGGCCATGTTGTAGAAAGTGAGTAATAACAGGAGTTAGGCCTTTTAAGGCTTGTGCTAGGATGGGGTACTGGCGCTGGGTAGGATAAGGGTGGTTAGGTTTTAAGGGGATGATGAGTGGTGAGTGAGCAAGGGATGGGGAGGTGGTGTCCTACACCCTAGGGTTAAGGTAGGGGGACGTAAGGGGCGCTATTGAGGGAGGTAGGGCTTGGGGAGGAGGCGGCAATGAGGTGTGGCTATAGCTCAGGAATAAAGAGCAGACAATTTTGCTAGGATATCTTGGCCTAACAGGGGAACTGGACAAGTGGGGATGACTAGGAAAGAATGTGGAAAGAAGTGCTGGCCTAACTGACACCAGACACAGGGAGTTTTGAGAGGCCTGGAGGCCTTGCCTTCAATTTCCACAACAGTTATGGAGGCCAAGGACACAGGTCCTTGAAAAGAAGGCAGTGCGGAGTGGGTGGCCCCCGTGTTGGTTAAGAAGGGGATAGACTTAGCCTCCACCGTAAGAGTTACCTGAAGCTTGGTGTCAGTGATGGTCCAGGGGGCCTCCAAGATGTTCGGGCAGTGTCAGTCTTCAGCTACCAAGCTACAGCAACGTGAGTCAGACAGTCCGACTTCCAGTGGGGGCCCACACAGACAGGGCAGGGCTTAGGAGGAATCCTGGCCTGCAGGCATTCCTTGGCCCAGTGGCCAGGTTTCTGACATTTGAAGCACGGTCCGGGAGGGGTGGCTGGAGGCTGCAGTCTGGGCGCTTTGAAGTCTTTGTGAGCCAGTGCTGTGGCTGGGGTTTGTCATACAGTAGAGGCAAGCATCTGTAGTTCTGAGATGCGCTGTGGCTGGGCAGCTTCTTCTCTGTTACTGAACACCTTGAAGGCGAGGTTGATTAATTACTATTGTGGGGTTTGAGGGCCATATTTTAATTTCTGCAGCTTTTTAATGTTAGGGGCTGATTGGGTGATAAAATGCATATTAAGAGTTTTTCAGCCGTGACAGTAGAAGGATGATATTTAAGTTACTCCAGGTGAGATTGTAAGACTGGGTTAAGTATTAAAATTCTTGTATATGTTTGGTGGGATCTGATGGACATTTTGTATATACCACAGAGTCCCCAAAACTGCCCAAAGCCCTGATAAATGGCTGAAGATTGACACCGCCCCAACATCTCGGAGGGCCCCTGTACCATCATGGATGCCGAGCTTTGGGTAACTCTTACTGTGGAGGGTAAGTCCGTTCCCTTCTTAATCAACACAGGACCACCCACTCCATACTGTCTTCTCTTCAAAGACCTGTCTCCTTGGCTTCCGTATTAGTTGGGATCTGACAGACTGATTTATTTTCCTTTGGGTATATAACCAGTAATGGGACTGCTGGGTCAAATGGTATTTCTGTTTTTAGCTCTTTGAGGAATTGCCACCAATAGTGTATAAACATTCCTTTTTTTCCATAACCTCTTCAGCAACTGTTATTTCTTTGACTTTTTAATAATAGCCATTCTGACTGATATGAGATGGTATCTTATTGTGGTTTTGATTTGCATTTCTCTAATGATCAGTGATATTGAGATCTTTTTATATGCTTGTTGACCACATTTAAGTCTTCTTTTGAAAAGTGTCTGTTCATGCTCTTTCCCCACTTTTTAATGGGTTGTTTTTTTCTTGTAAATTTAAGTTCCTTACAGATTATGGCTATTAGACTTTTTTCTGATGCATAATTTGTAAAAGTTTTCTCCCATTCTGTAGGTTGTCTGTTTACTCTGTTGATAGTTTCCTTTGCTGTACAGAAGCTCTTAAGTTTAATTTGATATTTGTCAATTTTTGCTTTTGTTGCAATTGCTTTTGGTGTCTTCATCATGAAACCTTTGCCCATTCCTATGTCCAGAATGGTCTTGTTTATGTTATCCTCCAGGATTTTTATAGTTTTGGTTTTCATATTTAAGTATTTAATTCATCTTGAGTTGATTTTTGTATATGATGTAAGGAAGGGGTTTAAATTCAATTTTTTGCATATGGCTGGCCAATTATGTCAGCACCATTTATTGAATAGGGAGTCCTTTCCTCATTGCTTATTTTTGTCAGCTTTATCAAAGGTCAGATAGTTGTAGGTGCAGACTTATTTCTGGGCTCTGTATCTGTTCCATTGGTCTATGTGTCAGTTTTTGTACCAGTACCACGTTGTTTGGTTACTATATTCCTGTAGCATAGTTTAATGTCAGGTAGTGTGATGCCTTCAGTTTTGTTCTTTTTGGTTAGGGTTGCCTTGGCTATTTGGACTCATTCTTGGTTCCACATGAATTTTAAAATAGTTTTTTTTTTTCTGATTCTGTGAAGAATGTCATTGGTAGTTTAATAGGAATAGTAATGAATCTATAAATTGCTTTGAACAGTATGGCCATTTTAATGATATTAATTTTTCCTATCCATGAGCGTGGAATGTTTTTCCATTTGGTTGTGTCATCTCTGATTTCTTTCAGCAGTGTTTTGAAATTTTCATTTCAAAAATCATTTACCTCCCTAGTTAGCTGTAATCCAAAGTATTTTATTCTTTTTATTGCAACTGTGGATGGGATCACATTCCTTATCAAGCTCTTGGCTTGACTGCTGTTGTGGTATAGGAATGCTAGTGATTTGTGTACATTGATTATGTATCCTGATAATTTGCTGAAGTTGTTTATTAGCTTAAGGAGGTTTTGGTTTCAGACTACGGGGTTTTGTAGATATACGTTTGTGCGGTCTGTAAACAGGGATTGTTTGACTTCCTCTTTTCCTATTTACATGCCTTTTATTTCTTTCTCTTGCCTGATTGTTCCAGCCAGTAGTATATTGAATAGGAGAGGGCATCCTTGTCTTGTGCCAGTTATCAAGGCAAATGCTTCCAGCTTTTGCCCATTCAATTTGATGTTGGCTGTGGGTTTGTCATAGGTGGCTATGATTATTTTGTGGTATGTTTGAAGGAAGGTAATAGTACATTTTTTTCCTCCTATTGGAGAAACAATTTAAAGTATTTGTATATTACTTTGAATGATAGGACTTTTTGTAAAGGATTAGATGGTATATAATGACTCAAACAAAATAACGTAATTTAGTGATTATGTTAAATATGGTGCATGTGTCATTTGGTGATTATATTAGGTACTCTGTCATAATGATGATTATAACATAATTTAGTGATTTTATTAGGTATCCTGTTAAGCATAGTCAAAACTGATACAGTACTGAATACAATAAGATATTCAATAAGTCACTATTAAAAAGGAATTCTTACCTGTTTAGATTTTTACTGGGGAGAGATACTTATACCATGGATAGAAATGAAGACATATTGCAAAGTTAGGCAAAGCCCTGGAAAACATTTTTCTTTTAATTTCTATTTTCTATGTTCCATATTTACTGGTATTAAATACTGCTTTAATTGGTAAGAATCCTTTTAAAGATAACCGGGACACAGAATTGATTAATGACTTGTTAGCATTGTGAGAGCTGGAGACAAAACAGAATGTTCTGGATCCTCAGCCACATTATCATGCCCATTTTAAGGACTGAATACCACGTGTGTTCAAATACGCATGCGCCTAATAACCGTGTTGAGATTATTGTGGGATTTCTATAGTTAAAGACTAACTTCTTTACTTTTTACCACCTTTCTGCTTAGCTATTTTAGTGAGAGTATAGTTGATTTCTAGTTCTCTTGAAGTAGACGGTTCTAAGCCTGCTGTTCCACTCTGTTTTCCTTTCCTGTTCTATGTACTTATACATAGGTTTTAAATTATCTATATGTTGCAAGCTTTCCGTGCCAAAGGAAACCATCTTTGTTATAAATGCCTGAAGGTTGACTATATTATCCCTTTGTTCTATATTTTGTTTCTATTAATATAGTCTACCTAATAAAAAAGGGGGCACTTAACTATTTCCTAAAGACTTATTAAGACCTTCTGCATGTATTATCTGATTTAATCTACACAAAAGTCTTATGAGGTAAGTGTTGCCATTTCCATTTTGTAAAGGAGAAAATGAGCTAAGAAAGATCTTATTATTTGGAAAACCGTATTATTAGCATTCATTCGTTCACCAAATATTTGTTGAGCTCAGTTTAAGACACTGAGTTTATGGTTGCCAAAAAGAGGTTCTTACCTTCATGAACCTTATATTCTAGTGGAATCTATATCACAGAGCCTTTGACTTTAATACTGACAAGTAATTGAGCAATGAGCAACCCATACTGTAAAATCCTTGAAGGTAGAGACGATATCCATGGGCTATATCAATTCAATTACTGAATTGAATGAAATTCTGGCAATTAGAATTTATTCTTATCTGCCACCTGCTGTTTCCTCCTTACTGGATGTTTGAAAAGGTGCATACATATGCATGGCTAGAATAGATGGATAGCCCCTCCTAAGCTGATTTCCTCCAGTGACTTTTCTTCTCCCCAAATTCCCATCAAGCGTTATTTAGCTGAAGGTTCTCTAATTTCTGTTTCCCCCTAGTAATTGTCAAAAACAATATGGTATAAGAAACTCATAATCTAGGAACTTGTCATTGATATCTCAGCACAAATGAATTAACTGATAAGTAGCAGAAGCTGTTTTCATTAGAGAGGCACAGGTTGAAGTATATCCCAAGAAAGTAAAAGTTCAGATATTTTGTTCTGGCCGAGGCTATTTCTTTTTTCTGCAAGGGAACTGAGTATGGTCTAAGTAATTAAGGCAAATCACCAGGCCTAGGGCAGTGGGGGTGGAGATGTATGTGAAGGCAAAGACAAAGTGCTAAGGAGCTTTTGGTGATATATGGGAAGTCAGTGTGTCTTCATGTGTGTGTATGTGTGTGTGTCACAGTTTTGCCTGAAGCATGACTCATATCTGAGAGTTGCCATTTGTCACTACTAAGAAAACAACACCTCATTTAAGCTTCGTTTCTCTTTGGATTTGGCTCTTAAAAGACTGTACAATTTATGTGGTGCTTTCATTTCATGGGATACGATTATAGTTATTGTGTTAGGTTGGGTCAACAATGTGTTAGTAGACCAGTACTGTATATTATTCATTACCTAAATGCAATCATGTATTTTCATAAAAGTAGCTACCTCTCCATTGTGGCCATCTTTCACCTAAAGAGGAATTAAGGGAAGAAATGAAGCAAATAGTGTTTTTATGGATGTTTTTGCTTCATTTAAGCTGCCAGAGTAGTTTTGTGGTCCTAATTTAAAACCTATTAC
Source organism: Cheracebus regulus (assembly GCA_963574635.1). Classification (NCBI taxonomy): domain Eukaryota; kingdom Metazoa; phylum Chordata; class Mammalia; order Primates; family Pitheciidae; genus Cheracebus; species Cheracebus regulus. The sequence continues at coordinate 25,884 of CAUYQU010034017.1, forward strand.
AGTCTAGAGAAGGGCTACTTAG
>CAUYQU010034018.1:0-25908 GCA_963574635.1 Cheracebus regulus
AAAAAAAAAAAAAAGTGTATCTGAGATCATACCCAGGCAGTTCCCGTCAAAGTAGTCCATATCTCATTAGAGGCCCACAGTTTTGAAGACTGTGTTTAGCTTCCACACATCATGGGCTCTAGTACACAGCAGGTTGTGTTAAGGATTTATTTAAATCCTCATAGAAGTACATAATGGATGAATGTAGGCTGCAGGCCACATAATGGCCTCCATGGGCCAGATCCAGTCTACAATCACGTTTTTGTCTGGCCTGTACAGTGTTTTTATAAATGTTTATTTGAAACTCCTGTTAAAAAAAAATCCATAAAACTTGGGATTTCTTATTGTAAAACAAGAAAATCTAACAGCGTTAGGCCCACTTCTCCACATGTCAACAGCTGGCTTGAGTGCCTTCTCATTCAGACAGAATAAATGCTCTTCATTGAGCCCCAGTCCACAATGCTCTCTACTGCATCATGGACACAGAGGCCCAAAGTGAGGGGCTATTAATCACCATTTTTTTTCTTTGAGACATAGTCTTGCTCCGTCACCCAGGCTGGAGTGCAGTTGCATGATCTTGGCTAACCACAACTTCTGTCTCCTAGGTTCGAGCAATTCTCATGCCTCACCCTCCCGAGTAGCAGGGATTACAGGTGCATGCCACTACGCCCGGCTAATTTTTTGTATTTTAATAGAGATGGGGTTTTGCCATGTTGGCCAGGCTGGTTTTGAACTCCTGGCCTCAAGTGATCTGCCCACCCTGGCCTCCCAAAGTGCTAGGATTATAGGCATGAGCCACTGTACCCAGGCTAATCATTGTTTTTCTAATAGCTGGCCTGAATCGCTCTCTTACATAACCTGCCTGCCCCATGGAGGCATTTGAGTTTATGACTCCTCACATAGAGAGTTCGTTATAAGTCTTTCAAAATGCCTAAAGTATCATTAGGAGATGAGTTATCAATGCAGATTTTCATGCACACAGTTCCAGTTTCATTCTTACATAACAAAGGTCTTTATTATGTGACAGCAATTACACTACTATTGATAATAGAGGAAACACGGCACAGTGGCTCACGCCTGTATAATCCTAGCACTTTGAAAGGCCTAGACAGGTGGATCATCTGAGGTCCAGAGTTCAAGAGCAGCCAGCCAACATGGTGAAACGCCACCTCTCGTAAAAATGCAAAAATTAGCCGGGCGTGGTGGTGGATACCTGTAATCTCAGTCACTCGGGAGGCTCAAGCAGGAGAATCACTTGAACCTGGCAAGTAGAGGTTGCAGTGAGCCAAGATTCCGCCACTACACTCCAGCCTGGGTGACAGAGCGAGACTCTGTGTCCAAAAAAAAAGTTGAAATTTCTATAATTAGTATATTATTTCATAATCAGAAATAAAATGAAAATATAAAAAAGTAAATATAAAAATATAAAAGCAGCTGCTCTCCAGCCCACAACCCCCACTTGGCACAGGCCAACCACAGAAGTCCATCTCTATTTGTACATCTCCCCAACAACATTAAAGGAATTTCAGTTCATGAACCACAGTGAAGCTGTTCCTTCTCCAATCCAAATCCTGGTTTTCTGCTCATCCTCCAGATCCTCTTGTGCCAGTCTGTACCACCCCAGTGTCCCAAGCTTCCCTAATACCCAGCACACGTGTCATTCTGTCTGCCCTCTTCCCCTCCCTCTTGGTTCTGTTATGTGAGTCTACTTGGCCTCTCTTCACTTTCCTTTCTTTCTATTTTATTTTATCTGGATTATTCCCTGTCTTTGGAGATAACTCTGGAATTGGTCTGGGAAAGACAAAAATTTCCTTATATGCCTGAGGAAAGAAAGAATCTGATAAGGCAAAACTATAGTTCCTTTCAGCAGATTGTAGAGATGGAGAGTGAATGAAGAGGCCTTAAAACTCTTATAGATTAATATATCTGATCCCAGCACCATGAAAGAGTCTAGGCCGGTGTGGTAGCTTACGTCTGTAATCCCAGCACTTTGGGAAGCTGAGGTGGCAGGTGGATTGCTTGAGCCCAGGAGTTTGAGACCATCCTAGGCAACATGGTGAAACCCCATGTCTACCAAAAAAAAAAAAAATGCCAAAAATGTAGCCAGGTGTGGTGGTGCACACCTGTAATACCCACTACTCGGGAAGCTGAGGTGGGAGGATCACCTGAGCTCAGGAGGTCAGGGCTGCAGTGAGCTGTGACTGTGCCACGACACTCTAGCCTGGGTAACAGAGTGAGATCCTGTCTCAGTTAAAAAATAAAAAGATACTTAGAGAAATTGAGAAATTATACCAAAGACTATAGTATAGTAGGATAAGAGGAGTTTATTTCCATTTGCTTATTTTTATTTTCATATTTTTTTTTCAAATGTATTCCTTGTATTGCTTGATGAATTCCTTGGTGTATTGATGTATTCCTTGATATATTCCATGTATTCCTTGATGAATTAAAAAACAATTCAAAATGAACAAATGAAATCGGAGAAAGGCTCTTGAATATAACAAACCCTTTTACAAAGCCTTGACTTTGACCTATAACCTACCCAAATGTTTCTTCTGAGCCGTAAAGAAAAGCAAAGATGGCTGGGCACTGTGGCTTACGCCTGTAATCCTACCACTTTGGGAGGCTGAGGTGGGTGGATCACGAAGTCAGGAGATTGAGACCATCCTGGCCAACATGGTGAAACCCCGTCTCTACTAAAAATATAAAAATTAGCTGGGCGTGGTAGCATGCGCCTGTAGTCCCAGCTACTCAGGAGGCTGAGGCAGGAAAATCACTTGAACCCAGGAGGCAGAGGCTGCAGTGAGCCGAGATTGCGCCGCTGCACTCCAGCTTGGGTGACAGAGCGAGACTCCAAATTAAAAAAAAAAAAGAAAAAAAAAAGAAGAAAGAAAAGATCAAATCAATCAACACAAAGAACTCAAATGGAAGATTGAAATTTAAGGAAATTCCTTTGCATACCCTGCAAATCGGAGAGGGTTGGCTGGCAGCAAAGCATTAAAGGCCTCCTACTGAGTTCATTCTAAAATACTTATTAAAATAATAATTCATGAAGTGAAGCATATAATACAATTTATGTCAAGCTTTTTCTACTTTCCTCTAGACAAGTAAAATAGATATTTAGGTTGAGTGCATAAATAAAGTCCAGGACAAAGAACAATGAAAAATCCAGGGCTAACTCGAGCAATTCCAAATTTGCTTTTCACCTGTTCCTGTTGCTCATGTTCAAGGGAATAGAACAGAGCTTGGAGTCCTATGGCACTGGTTTTAGTTCACAACCTCCCCAGCAACAGTCTATAATTAGAAAGTAACCAAGTTTCCAAGCTGGAAAGAACACTAACAAAGTTTACTCTGAGTAGAAGTGATTTTCTTCTATGTTCTGATAAAATGTATACCACTCCAATGCCCTGGCACTTACCTGCACTTGGAGCAAAATCAGACAGCCAGCCAGACAGACACACACACACACTCTAGAGATTAACAGAAATCCTCAGAAATTTGGATACCAGTTCTTGCTTGAGATGCTTTAAAAACAGTTGGGCTGTTGATCACACCAATCACAACAAACCCCAAAAACTTTTAGAACAAAACTTTCCATCAGTATGCCACCCATCTTTCATGTAGACAACTGGCTCTGGGCTCTGCTGGGTGGAATTTCACTTACTGGTAGTCCTTGAGTGAGAAAGAGGGCCGGGCCTGGTGGCTCACACCTGTAATCCAGCATTTTGGGAGGCTGAGGTGGGCAGATCACCTGAGGCCAGGAGTTCCAGACCAGCCTGGCCAACATGATGAAACCTCATCTCTACCAAAAATATGAAAACTAGCTGGGCATGGTGGTCCATGCCTGTAATCCCAGCTATTCGGGAGGCTGAGACACAAGAATCATTTGAACCCACGAGGTGGAGGTTGTAGTGAGCCGAGATTGTGCCACTACACTCCAGCCTGGGAGACAGAACAAGACTCTGTTTCAAAAGAAAAAAAAAAAGAGAGAGAGGAGAGAGGCAGAACATGTGATTTTCTGTCACATGGATATTGGTAGAAACAGGATGTAGTTTTGCAGCTGGAAGACCATAATGTTTTTCTGTTGTGAGTTTAAAAATATTTAATACATATGTTTATATATTTGAAAAATGAACATGTATTACCCTATTCCAATAAGTAACTAATAAATTGTTCCCTATAATAGTTACACATTCTAGGGCAGTCATTTATGGTTGTAAAAAGGTTTAGAATCCCATCACAGAAATTTTGTAGCAGTCTTCAAAGATGAATCAGTCTAGTCCAATTATACAGATAACGAAACTGAGGCCCAGAGGAGGGAAGAAACACAAAAACAAGGGTGCCAGTTGTGGCAGCAACTCACAGTAGAACTCATTCTGTATTGTTAACCAGTTTTAGGGATTTCCCCCACATTCTGAGTAACCCGATAACCAAAGATCATCCTGGGAAATCCCTCTACAGTCTAAATTCTCTTGGAAACGAGGTGGCTATTAGTGGGTGTGGATACGGGTCCTAAACTTGCCAACGTGATTCAGTAGCTATATGTATAGTTTTACCACAAGTTGCTGAAAGGGAAAACAAAAAAAATCTCACAAAATTTTAGAGCTAGGAAGGATCTTGCTAACCCACCTCACTTTGCACATAAGCAAGCTAAGGAATATACAAGTTAAGACACTTGTCCAAAACCACCAATTGCAAAGTTGGTAATAAAAGTTTGCCATAACAGAAATCCTCGGATCAACTCAAGGGCACATTTGGTGCCTCCTGTCAGGCTGCAAGGCCAAAAAGAACCACCAAAGAGGCAGCAAAATATTTCCTGAGAAGTGCAGGCAGCTTTGCACTACGTTCCAATTTTTCTAACTGAAAAAGCTATTTTTGCAGTGTGGTTCCCGAGGAAGGCTGACTCACCGAAAAAGTGGGGAACAATTTACTCACAGTGGACTTCTCTAAATTGGCGATGTTTCTCTCTGGCCCTTCATCAGCCAGCGGGATCTCTGCAAATAGGAACCCACCCAACCATTTTCTTGCTTCTCATTGTTCTTAGACTAAAAACAGAATTCTTTACACATTCTACAAGGCCTTGCAGGGTCTGGCCCCTGCCTGCCTGGGCAGCCAGGGCTACTGTATATAGTTATAGTGGCAGAGTTGATGCCTGGCTGAGGGGGTTAGTGGGCCTAGAATCCAGGTCACATACTCCACGACACAAGGCAAAAATTTGGCTTAGGCTGCATCTGCTAGGACAGGAAGAGGTGCCTTAGTAATTAGCATGAAGGAACTCTCAGGGCTAGCAGCTGTCCTACCTATCAGCTTTGTCACACCATCTCCTGATTCCACCTCCATCCACTCAGGGTTTCTAGCTACCCTAGAACTCACCTTGCCTTCTGGCCATCTCAGAGTGGGGTGAATCAGGTAAGAGGATAGTTTGTGCACAGACCTCACTCCACCCTCCTTCAAGTCGCAGCTCAGTCAGCCTTTCCTCGGTCTCTCTGACCAGAGCACAGCTCCCTATGCCTTTTCTTTTCTTTTTTCAAGAAAGGTTCTTGCTCTGTCATTCAAGCTGCAGTGTGATGGCACGGTCATAGCTCACTGCAGCCTCTACCTTCCAGTCAAGTGCCTTTCCTCAGCCTCCCAAGTAGCTGAAACTACAGGTAAGTGCCAGCATGCCTGGCTAATTTTAAATTTGTTTTTTTGTTTGTTTTTTTTTTTGTAGAGATGGGATCTCACTATGTTGCCCAGGCTAGTCTCAAATTCCTGTCTCAAGTATTCCTCCTGCCTTGGCCTCCCAAAGTGCTGGGATTACAGGCATGAGCCACTGCATCCAGCCAACATGCATTTGTTTTTGTTTTTGTTTTTTTGAGATGGAGTCTCACTCTGTCACCTAGGCTGGAGTGCAGTGGTGTGACCTCGGCTCACTGCAACCTCCGCCTCCCAGGTTCACGGGATTCTCCTGCCTCAGCCTCCCGAGTAGCTGGGATTACATGTGCGCACCATCATGCCCAGGTAATTTTTGCATTGTTAGTAGAGACGAGGTTTCACCATATTGGCCAGGCTGGTCTCAAACTCCCGACCTCGTGATCCACCCGCCTCAGCCTCCCCAAGTGCTGGGATTACAGGCGTGAGCCCCTGCACCCGGCCCATGCTTCTTTTTTTTCACAGCACTGTCCCCATGGCAGTTTCACATTTATTTACATGAGTACGGGATGAATGTCTCTGGTCCCTACTAAAGATTACACTCCATGAGAACAGGGACTATATTTTATCCCCTAGCATGGTACCTGGCACAGAGTAGGTATTTTATAAATATTTGTTGAAAGGAAGAAAAAAGGTAAGAATCTAGCACATTTTTACGTTATTTAAATACGTTGAGCAACTTTCTATGGCCATAGGTTAAGTGACGTGAGATGTATCTTGGATAAAGCACTGTTAAAAGGTCTGGCATCTCATCACAGAGTATTGAGTGTACAGTGTTAGTCTCATTGTATACTCAATATTACTTGGGGAAATAATTCCTTAACAGAGCTGTGATGAAAGAGACACATGAAAAGGCAAAAGTGGGGGGAAATCATCTGAATTCCTACACACGTGTAAGGGACAATTATTATGAAATGATAGAATGAAGCAGAAGGGCACTTTGGCTTGCTGGAAGGAGGAACCTTTGTAAGCTTTGCTGCTGGGGGGCCAAGAAGGACAGCAGGAATGGGATGGGGGGAGATTCACGCCCCTGCAGAGCCTTCCCTACGGGCTCCTCTTACTCTTTGAGTCCTCAGGTAATTCCAGACTTCTGTGACTGTTTTGGTTTCTCAGCGTGGCTCCTGTCCTCGCAAGTACTTTTTTTGTTTTGAGAGAGTCTCGCTCTGTTGCCCAGGCTGGAGTGCAGTGCTGCCATCTCAGCTCACTGTAACCTCTGCCTCCCAGGTTCAAGTGATTTTCATGCCTCAGCCTCCCGAGTAGCTGGGATTACAGACATGCACCACCACGCCCAGCTAATTTTTGTATTTTTAGGAGAGACGGAGTTTCATCATGTTGGCCAGGCTGATCTTGAACTCCTGACTTCAAGTGATCTACCCGGCTCGGCCTCCCAGAATGAAGAACTATTTTTGACTACAGGTATAAATGTGGGCTTTGGACACAAATCAGTCTTGAGTAAATGAGACCAGTGTCTCCCAGGCCTAAGGATCATGGAGTAAAGGAGACTGCACAGTAGGTAAAACTGAACAGAAGACTGTCTCTTTTGTCACAGAAAGGTCATAGTGAGATTTTCCTCACCAACTGAATTAGGAAAGCCTAGAGGATTTATTGCATTCTTGCCATTTCCTAAATATTTACTGTAGCCTGTGTAATTTGGCACAAACTGAGCACTTGCATCCAAACCAGCCATTGTCTTTTCAGCAGTTGGTATGTTAAAAGTGTTCACAGTAAGGCATGCCTTAGGAACCACCAGGTTTTCTTATTTTGTTTTCAATAAACAACAGGTTGGACCTTGGGTTACAAACCATAAATCTGACGCTTCCCACAGTGATGGAGCTTCAAATGATAGTTGTGTACAAACTCTGATTAGACTTCATGAAATCCTTTTTAACTTTTTATTATGGAAAACTTCTAAGAATACATAAGTAGAGAGAATAATGTATAACAAATCTTCACGTATACTCATCACTGCTTTCAGCAATTAGCAGCCCATGGTTACTCTTACAATCAATAATTTTGGAGGAACAGAAGTGGAAAGATATTCATTTACAAACTGTTCTTCCTGAACGATTTTAGTAAATTAAAAAAAAAAAAAAAAAGTGAGGCTGGCTCACTACTATACTCCCAGCACTTTGGGAGGCTGAGGTGGGCAGATCACTTGAGGCCAGGAGTTTGAGACCGGCTTGGCCAACATGGTGAAATCCTGTCTCTACTAAGAATATAAAAATTAGCCTGGCATAGTGGTACATGCCTGTAATTCCAGCTACTCGGGAGGCTGAGGCAGGAGAATCACCTGAACCTGGGAAGTGGAGGTTGCAGTGAGCCATGATCCTGCCATGGCCTCCAGCTTGGGTGATGGAGCCAGACTCTGTCTTAACAAAGCAAAACAAACAAAAGCTGCTGAGAACTGTCACATGGCAAATTCTTACAGAGCTGTGGAGAGAAGACAGGGCCTAGACAAGTGCTAAGGAACTTGGTAACACAGACTTCCTTCCCACAAGTTTCCTGTCTATTTATGCCTCATTAACCCTCAATTTCTGCCTTCTTTTTTGTTCCTCTGAGACAAGGCGAAGCTGCACCAAAGAGATATGAAGCAGATTAGAAGAAGCAAGGCTTTCTGCCTTCCAGGTGTCTCCTTTAGCAAACTGCATAATGAGAGGGAGGGCCAGGAAATCCTATCATATATCAATGATGAATGCTTGTAAACCTGAAGTTGTTAGCTTGAAGGTTTTGCCTAAAATTACAGGGCTTCAAGGTATTCTTAGAAACAGGAAGCCATGCTCATTTCAAGAGACAGAGGATGGTATTAAAGGTTAAGTTTTCTGAAGCTGAGCGATATGGATAGAATTCATTTGTCCAAAAAAATAATAATAATAAATTTCCAATGTTGCTTCTTAATTAGATATTAAGTGGGTAGGTCAAAAACAGGTCTTGACCTTTATGAACTGGATTTCCTGTACAAAGCTCTCTGTCCCTAAGCTGATTGAGAGCTTCTCCTCTCCAAGACAGGGGGCCAGGAATCCAAAGTACACTCATTTGCACACTTGCCTAGAATCATTGTAAATCCTTACTTAGGGAAAGGAAACAGAAACTACCAACCAAAGGCCGAAAGTGGCAGGAAACATTGAAAAAAGAAAAAAAAAGCCAGATGGGGAGGGGAGAAGAGAAGTTAAGATCAACAAAGTTACATAAATAGTGTCAAAGGTGTGTCAGGCGTAGCTCTTGCTTGTCATCCCAGCACTTTGGGAGGCCAAGGCAGGAGGATTGCTTGAGCCCAGGAGTTTGAGAACAGCCTGGGCAACATGGCAAAAACCCTTCTCTACAAAAAAAAAAAAAAAAAAAAAAAAAAAATTAGCCAGGCTGGTGGCGCATGCCTATAGTCCTAACTACTCAGGATGCTAAGGTAAGAGGTTCACCTGAGCCCATGGAGGTAGAGGCTGTAGTGAGCCATGACTGTGCCACCACACTTCAGCCTGGGCAACAGAGTAAAACCCTGTCTCCAAAAAAATGTGTGTGTGTGTGTGTGTGTGTGTGTGTGTGTGTGTGTGTGTGTCTATAGTGTCAGAGATTAATGAAAACCAATTATTATTAAATATTTTTATTTATTTATTTACATGGGGTCTCACTCTGTCATCCAGGCTGTAGTGCAGTGGCACGATCTTGGCTCATTGCAACCTCCACCTCCCAGCCTCAAAAGATCCTCCCACCTGAGCCTCCCAAGTAGCTGGGACCACAGGTGCATGCTACCATGCCAGGCTAATTTTTTTGTATTTTTGGTAGAGATGGGGTTTCACCATTTGCCCAGTCTGGTCTTAAATTCCTGAGCTTAGGTGATCTATCCGCCTTGGCCTCCCAAAGTGCTTAGATTATAGGTGTGAGCCAGCATGCACGGTCTAGATGAAGACTTTTAGATTAAAATTTTACTGTGTGCTGACAGACCTCTTAAAGTTTTAGACGCAGAAGAAACTCAAGCCATCAGAGGAAGATAGACGCCTGCCTCAAGTGCAAATAAATGGGCAGGGAAGGCCAGGAGGATTCTGGGAGGACTTGTGAAGGCTGGTAGAGCTGTACTACTGACTGTATCCTCAGGGCCTAGACAGTTCTGGCACATGATAGGTGCTCAGTGTTTGTTCAATGGAGTAGAAGGATCTGAGCTGTGGGTTAATAAGTAAAATTTAATAAACCTTTCCACTGTCTACATATTCAATGCCTCCCCTATTCCCAACATGTGAGAGTTTTGGAATTTGGAATCATAATGTACAGGGGAGATCAGGCAAGTCAGGGTAAGAAGGATGTGTTTATGTCGGTGTATATTTCTGTACACTTGCTCTACTTGTATATAGATTAATTCTAAGGTGTTCAAAGTGGTCTTGCTTCCTTTCCACGATGGCAGGAATCACAGCTGTCCTGTTCTTCACTATCTCCTAGCAGTGTCTGAGAAGTTGGTAAGTGATTCATATTCTTTGTTGACTGAATGAATGAAGCAACACAAATAAGAGTAATGCTGTCGAACTGGTGTTGAAGCTGACTAATCTCAAAAACATTTCCACAGGTTTCAGTATAAACAGACTGCAATTCGTTCTATCTGCAATCACTTTAATACATTCTGATCCGGAGCATCCCACAGCTGCCTTACTCTTTTTTTCCTCTACCAACTGGAAACTTGGTTCTTCATCCTTGTAGCATTTAAAGCACAAACAATATGAACATTTCATAATACCAGATGCTGGGAGCCACAGGCCTAGAACATATTACAGAGACACCAAGCCACACTCATTTGGAAAAGATTACACTCATTTGGAAAAGATTACACTAATGCTCTTTTCAAACAGAATTACCAGCCTTCCAGAAACTCCTTGCCATCTTGAGTAACTGAAAGCATAAAGTGGCAGCTGTCAATTACACCCTCCTGCAACACATCCACAGGCCAAACAATCAGGCCACATGGTGAGGAGTTACTTTAGCTGAGAAAACATGGGCTCATGCCTTTAGCAGCTACATGGTTCTGTCTAAGGGAGAGGCACAAATGTATGTACATGAGAATAAATGCACCCTCTCTTGCTGGAAAAGCAGCGGAGGCATTTTTATATGTTGCCAATTCTGTGTGTGGTTGTGTGTGATTCTGAGGGCACACCAGAAAATATGAGTTCTAATGGCAGAAAATAATTTTTTTTTTAGACAGGATTTCCCTATGTTACCCAGGCTAGTCTTAAACTCCTACTCTTAAGCAATCCTCCATCTCTGCCTTCCAAAGTGTTGAGATTACAGATGTGAGCCACCACACCCAACCAGGAAAAGAAGTTTTTAGAATAAGACAGCAATAGTATTACAAATGTTGTAAGAGTCAGGTGTATGCAGTTGAATTTGGTTAATCAAGAGCTTTAGAAAATTTGCAATATGGCTTAATGGAAAAAACAGTTCACTTTCTAGTATTAGTAGCTTTAGTTCCAGTTAGCCTGTGACCTCAAGGTTTTATATTTCAGAAAGTTAGGGGGTTCAATAGGATCGGTGTTTCTCCCTGAGGTGTATATCACAATCACTTAGGAAGTTAGAAAAAAAGAAAAAAACCAGATGCCTGGACCCTGCCAAGAATGATACATTTTGAATCACTGAAGGTGACACCTGGGCATATAGGTATATTTATTTAAATTTTGTCAGTGTTTCTTTTGAGCCAGAGCAATCCAGTGCCTCTCAGATTTTAATGTGTCTATGAATCATCTGAGACTCTTGTTAAAATGTAGATTCTAACCCAGTAGGTCTGAAATGGGGCCTAGGTTGCTTCACTTCCGACAAACTCTCACGCAAAAGATGTTGCTGTTCCCTGGCTCACACACTGAGTAGAGTTCTCCAGCTCAAATCGTTTGGCATTCCATGAAGCACATAGAAATTCTCATCCATAACTAGAATGTGTCACATGCTTAGTACTTAAATTGCAAGTTATTGCCTTTGCTTTTCACTTTGAAGATCAAGGTGGAGACTTCTATTGTGTGTGATGTGAAAAGAATATCTTAATGCCAAAACGTCTCACATCAAGGATGCAAAAGGTAAGCCACGGCAACTTCAGTCTTAGACCCTTTTCCTTCTTGATGTAAAAGATCCAAACACATTTCCAGCAAAACACAAGTTTTCTGGCCTGCTATTCATGCTATTCTTTGTAAATAATTCAATCTCTTCTGATCAGAAGTTCAAACACAGATTTATCTCTATCCTAATCCCTCTTAATCTCCATCTTGGTATGGGCAGTTCTTTCCAGTGTTTTTGGATCTAGACAATAGTTTCTATGTTCTTCCCTTTCCCTTTCCACAATCTTGAAGAGCAGGTCTTTCTACCCTCACCTAAGCCAGTTTTCGACATTGGAGAGCTAAGACTGGAGCTCTCCAACAATGTCCTTGAGGCCCTCCTCAGCAGGAGGGGATGGAACTATTGTTGAATACTCTTTTATCCAGGTCACATTTTCACATACACTCTACCAAGACATGCTGAGAAACTCTGAGAGAAGCCTATGGAGGACTCGGATGAACAGCTTCCAGCACTGCTTTGACTTACCCATCTACTAGCATCACTGAAAGAGGATAGTTCTTTTTAGAATGAGAAGTGTTCCAGAATCAAGGAACCTCCCTAACCCTGAAGATGTTTGGTTTCTTCCTCATGACTCATAGGAAGATGGAATAGTAGCTAAGAGCACAAGCCTAAGTTTGTGACTTTGGGTAAATCATTTAACCTCTCTGGGCCTCAGGTTTAATGATAATAACAGGTTTTTAAAAATTGGATTATATGACATAATGCAGGTAAAATACTTTGCAAAGTACCTGACACACAGAGCACTCAATACATCTTTATTTATATTATTAAATTATAAAGAAAAGAGAGCAATTTGTAGAAGAAACTACTGACTGTGTTTATAGTTGTACAGAAAACAGTTGAAGGTTATATGCCAAACTTTTACTGAAGTATGAAGGAAATTTCACATTTTATCTGCTTAATTTTCAAATCAACGTTTATTACTAGCCTATATCTTTCGTAAGTTTTTAAAAATCAGGATACGTTTTAAAAACTTCATGGCTACTTTTCACTTTTTCACTTCAAAAATTTCATTGACAACCAACAAGTCTTATTTGAAAGGAAAATGAGGAGGGCCAACACCCCTAAACTACCTGAGTTAGTGGCCTAAGGCATCCTACTGACGGAGCTATATTTAGTCAAAGGGCTGGCCCCTGGCCTTCACAGTGAAAAATGGATTCCATTAAAGGCAGCAAGGCTGCCTGAGCTTGTGCTTGGTCTGGGCAGCACACATCTCTGAAAAAAATAAGCTTTTTTTTTTTTAACTGGTCTGTGTCAAACTTTGCCCCATAGTTAAGTTTTTGAAGTTAACCTCAAGAAAATACCTCCATAACTAGATCACCAGATAAGATGCCTGTCTACTTCTTTGCAAAGAGAAAAAAAGAAACAAACAAAAACCAAATAACTCATGCAAACCTATTTACTACTTATTTTGTTTTAAAGACATTTTTGACCAGGATTGGCGGCCCCAGCCTGTAATTTCAGTGCTTTGGGAGGCCAAGGTGAGAGGATGGCTTGAGCCCAGGAGTCAAGACCAGCCTAGGCAATATAGTGAGACCCCCATTTCTTAAAAAAAAAAAAAAAAAAAAAAAAATTAGCCAGGTGTGGTGGCTCGCACCTGTGGTCCCAGCTACTTGGGAGGCTGAGGTAGGTAGATTGCTTGAGCCCAGGAGGTTGAGGCTGTAGTGAGTTGTGATCACACCACTGCACTCCAGCCTGGGCAACAGAAGAGGCTCAGTCTCAAATAAAAAAGAGAAAAGAATTTTTTAGTGTTCCAGGAAAGCAGCCTGAAGCACAGAGCTGAAGCAGCTGCCTCCGGCCTCGGATCTGCCCTGCCCTGCCCTGACTAATTTGTACCTTGGCTGCTACACTAGTTCACTCAGAGCCTGTGCCCTCTATACACCAAGCCATGCCAAGTGCAATTCCCTAAGCAATGCGGAAGAAGGGATCTATCTGTGCGATTGTCTATAGAGTCCCACATGTGGGCTTCCACCTCTGCATGGAGGTGACTGCTGTGAACCATACTCGGAAACTGTGAAGTCTCCCTCTGAATCTCCCCATCTCCTCTGTGCTGTGTGTTTGCTCCTTTAGCTTCTCAACAACTGCCAGGAGCCCCTGGGCCAGAATTCAAGTCTGATTCATCTTGGTGTGCTTGGAGCTTGGCATGGGGCCAGGCACAGAGAGGTGGCTCAATGTATAAGCCAACCAGCAGCAAGCCAACTGAAGAAGCCACCCTGTTCACCCTTTCCCACACCCTTCAAGTGTGAATTTCTCCCTTTTCTCCCAAGCCAGCTTGCTCCTTCTTCCCTCTACGTCTGCCCTGAAATAGAAATGTCAGACATTTAAGGGCAAGTGAGTCCTTTATAAAGTCTGAGGGGGGCTTTTTCTTTAAAGACGTGTAGGAGATAATCAGCAAGTTTGACAATATCACCATCCATCCTGCATAAGCCAGAGACGCATTTCTTAAAGGGTGAACTCCAAGGAAAGGTGGTTTCTAGGAAATAAGGTGTATGTGCAATCTTAACACAGGATACTTTGTAAGTTTCAGGTATTGAAAAGGCCTTCTGATACACTGAAACCCCAGGCTAGGAAGTGAAGACAGAGAAAGTGACCACGCCTGGCCACTGCTGGAAGAAAATACCAGAGGGCCACGTTCCCAGAGTCATGGCAGCCTTCACCCTACAATGGGAGATGCGCCACCAGGAGACACCCACCCTTTTGATCCCAAGCTCAGCTTTACAGTGTGGCAGGCATTAGGCAGAGAAACCAACAAAGTGCGTCTCCCCTTGGTTGCCCTTTCTGCACTACCCCGGGTCCACACCCTGCCGCCCTAGCTAGCCCCAGGGTAGGGTTACACCACTTTCCTCTTTCTTCTTATTTTTAAAAGACGAGGGCGCTACAAATATCTCCCCAGCAAGAGCCCGATCCTGGCACAGGGTGACAAAACAAAACAAAACAAAACACAACCCTCATTTTTCTTCCTTGTTGTTGGCAAATTTCCTCCATCCTCGTCCTCTTTTCCCTAGGGGCCCCCTCAAGTCTCAGCCCTTCTTGGCGCAGAAAAGGGGACCCCAGGTTACTGCGGCCTCGCCCTGCGAACAAGTTTCCACTGGCTTGGCCGCTTGCAGAATTGTCAGGGCAGGCGCTGAGCGTGGTCAGAGAGCGTTTCTACATCCCGGGATCTTGCACCCTCAGGCCCCTCCGTGCTCGCCCCGGATCGGTGTCCCGGCTGGGGAGACCCCACTTACCCCACGACGGAAATCATCATGGCAGCCACCACCAGGTAGTTGGTCTGGTAATAGAGCAGGTTGCTCACCACGCGGTTGTTCCATTTGGAAATGTCCCTGAAGTCCGGCCGGGCAAAGCGATCGGAGCCCGGGAAGAAATCGTCCCAGGCGCGGAGTGGGGCGATATTAACGTCCATGTTCTTAGCTTTGCGTTCTTCGCCTCCGGAATCTGGCGGCGGCGGCGGCGGCAACCGATCAGCTGAGCTGAGTCGACGAGGTGACAGCGGCTTCGTCTCGATCGGCTTTGCGGTTGGTAGGCAGTGGAGCAAAGGACATTGGGAGCGGGCGGGCGTGTTTGCTCCTCTTTGCTTCTAGATTGGCTGGCTGTATAGGTGGTTAGGTACAGGAAAACAGGGACCTCGAGATTGTACAGGGGACTGAGTGCAGAATAGGGATGAAATGACAGAAAGCAAACAGCAGAAATCCCCTTTCTGAAGCGAGGTGGCAATGTCTTCTTTGGCAGTCTGAACTTCACCAGCTGCCTCCTTTGAAATACTTTTTTAAAAGGTTTAACTTAGGAGTGTGTTCTCTGACTTAGAGAAAAAATTTGGCAGCTGTGCAGATGCCACTCTAAGTGAAATGAAATGGAAGGCGATTATAGTGTTACTGGAGAATGAGCTGCTTTTGAAAACTACCTCTTACTAACCTCTACACATCTGAATGCAATTCCCATGTTTTATGTTTCACCATGAGTCACTATGTGTGAAATCAGATTGGCAAAACGGGAAAGAAGGTCATGTAGAACAGAAAGGCTGGTTTTTTTTTTTCACTTCTCTTCTTTGTTCTTCATTGCTATTCTCTCGAGGCTAAATTGTTGGTCTGCTGTGCCATTCTGATAAAGTGATAAAGTTGGCACTCTGGTCACTTTAGCCCTGAACTGGGCATGTTGCTTACATTTTAAAGAAAACAGTTGTGTGCAGTGAACTAGTTGTTCTGTATCTAGCGTTTTGTGAGCAGAAATATGCATTCCACTTCAAATGTTTTCTTAGTTTTATTGAAAAATTTGGTGACAACTTTCACTGAGGGACCGCAGTATATTCATAGATAAGGTATCCCAGCCCAAAGAACTGGCAAGGGATGTATTCATTGTAAATTCCCTTCTAAGCTTTCAAAAGGTCATCTTTTTTCAGTTAAGGAGCTGATTGTTATAATGCATGAGAAAAAAGTATTTTGTTTAATTGTATAATGTAATAGGTAGAATTCTAAGGTGAAGAATTCTGAGATAACAGTCTCTAAGCCCATAGTGGTTTAGACAAACTGAATTCACCCTACTCAGATAATTAATTTTCAAAAACTTGGGAAGTAATGAAATATACTAATGCAAAGTCTAGAAAATATAATTTAATCTTCCTTGTTGATTCAGCAGGCAGTTAAGGAACTTACAGTGACTCTAAGAAATTACTACTACTATGGGTGTTTAGGAAAGTTTGGTAATTGAAAAGAATTAGTGCTAAGATATATCTTATGTGCTGCATTTTGAATGAAGTTTAAAATGTGAAAATATTCCTGAATGCTCACATTCTCTTGATTCTGGAAAAATGGGATGGTGTGAAGTCAGAGAAAGCAAAATTAGAGTCCGAGCTCCTTCCTCTCTGACAGGTGACTTTGGAGAAATTACTTGATCTCTCCTAGCATCAGTTTCTTCATATGTAAAGTGGGGATAATGGAACATCTGCCACAAAGGTGAGGATAAGTGAAGGAATGTATAGGAAGCGCTTAGTGTATAACAGATGTTCACAGTTATACGTTACTATTATTGTCATTAGTAATAAGCTAGTCCATGATTCATGTCTGCTATTAATAGTGCTTTAATCTGATTCGTTTTCTGTGCTTTCATTACAAGCATCTACTGACTTTTATCTACCTTGCTCCAATTTTATTGTTGTGGTCATATCTGGGTAGATATAATAGTGGGAGAAAGGTTGAGAATATTCAGTACAATGCCAACAGGTATTTCAAGTTCTTTTGAGGCTCTGGGAAACCACAATGGAGTATTTAAAAAATAAAAGGGGAGAAAGATGAAATCCTTCTCTGCCTTCAAAACTCCTGCAATCCAGTGGAAACACTAGTTAAATATGAGACAGTGAGAGGAGTGCTAGATAGAGATGCACTGAGCCACACTGCACAGTTACAGGAAGTCAGAGGGTGTGGAGGAATTCCCCAGGGCTTCAGAATGTCAAGAAGCAGCACTGTGGGCAAGCTGAGTAAATCATCTTGGTCAAAATGAGAGTGGGAAGTCCAGTGGGGCCCCACACCGTTAGTGAGATTTATGAGTGTTAGAAGCTGTGATCAAGAACTTTATCTTCCAACTGCTCAGAACTGCATGACCAAAAGCTGTCAAGAGTATATTAGTAACAATATGATTGCTCTTTGATCACAGTCAACTGATACCCAAGAAATAGGTATTTGTTTAAACCTTAAAAGGGGTTTAAAAAGAAAGAAAGAAATTCTAAAAAGACAGAGAAAGCTGTTTATAGCATGATTCCTCTCTCCCTCGCTCCCAAAATGTTAACTCTATTTCTCTCTTTGGGAGATTTTTTTTTTTCTCTAAACATTTCTACCTTTGTTTTAAAAATTTTTTAAACAAAAATGAACAATTATGAGTCATTTCTTTATTCCAGTAACTGTTTGAAATGCTATTAGTAGCAACTCTTTGTTAGTATTCATTGTGGGGAGGGAGAGGTCAAATTCACTGCAGAGGTCTTCCTGGAGCTTTAATTTATTAGTATTTTTAGAGACAGGGTCTCACTGTGTTGCCCAGGCTGGTCTTAAACTCCTGGGCTCACGCAGACCTCCTATCTCAGCCTCCCAAGTAGCCAGGATAACAGGCATGGGAAACCAAGCCCTGCTTCGTGGGGCTTTTATAATGGGACTGATGTGTCTAGATAGGACCATTCAGAATATCTGCCTGTTTAAAAACTATAGCAGATAGTCTAATTGTTTATGATACGTTCCATTTGAAGTAAAATAAATCTGTTGAAGGTTTTGCTTGCATGTCTCTATTGCTATCATTACTGGCAAGGGCAGATGGCTATTTCTAATCCGTCAATCAGTCTGAGCCAGTGAGAGTGCCTGGTGTCATTTATCAAAATGCCACCATAGTGAGTCAGGGTGTTCTTCTCAAAGCAAGCAGATACAGGGCCAGATGCCTTTGCAGACTTCTTCATAAGCTAGCTGTATTCTATCCCCGGGCCTCAGTTTCCTCCCTTGTGAAATGGGTGAGATTGGACTAGGTGGTCTCTAAGGTTGTTGGTTTCACCATGTGAGAGGGCTACAATGCTCACTACCACTAATGAAAGGGTATCCAGTATTGTTGGGGGTTCAGGCTACAAGAGCCTATTTTGATAAGCTCTGAGGTTAAATTCTCAGTGAAACCATCTGTGGAGCTGTCTGGTCAAGAAAAACTGGTTTCGTAGTTGATGCTGAGATATGTGATGCAGAAGGAGGCTGGTGTCTCTTGATACGGACTGTGAACTTTATTCCCACACCCACTGCCTGGCACTAACTTTCAGCTAAATGAATGCTATTGAACTGAACCTAACTGGGGGGGGCCATAAAGGACAAGCTTTCCTTAAGGTTCAATGAAAACTAGGACAAGAGGAGATTAAATTTCACAAGGTAGTATGGCAGCTCCATTTATGAGTCCCTATTAGGGTTTATGCACTTCATTTCAGTGGCTCTCAAACTTTACCAGCTGAGAACCACCCCAGGCTTTGCAGAAGGTTGAGGGTGAGGCCTGAAAATTTGTGTTAACACAAAATTCCCAAGTGATGTTAATCAGAAACTATATTTTGAGAGCCACTCTGGATTTTACTTATCAGTCTTACAAGGTGAATAGTGTTATGCCTGTTTTATAAATGAAGACATAGAAGTGTCTGAGTCTCATAGCTCATAACTGTGAAGGATTTAAAATCAGTTACTTTTGATTCCAAATCTCACTCTTGTCCCACTCCATAAAAGGAGACGTGTGTGTATGTATATATAAATGCATTTTTGAACATGATCATTTCTGTCTATCCAGCCATCCAGACTCACATGTATGTTTGTATTTTTGACTCTAGAAGAAAATAGTTGAAACTTTTATCACTCTTTATCTTGAAGTAACAGGATTATGGGTGTTCTAAATTATTCTTTGATTTTTGTCCTTTATATTTTCTTCTTTGTATCTAAATATATACATTTATCACAGAAAAAAAGTTTTAACGAAATCATTTCATTTCTGCTGAACTTATCTAACAGAATGTGACACAAAAATACTAATGTTGATTTGTACAAAGAAAATAATAATCTCTTATCCCACCACTGTAAACTGATTTAGATAAAGTTATTATTCAAGTGAGTGCTTGTAAAGGCAAAGACTTTGGAATCATCCTGAAAAGCAGAAAGTGAAAATGTCCTTGGTCTTTGTCCCAGAGGAAAGCCTCTGGCATACTGGGATGGTTCTTCAGGAGTTTCTTAAAGAATATACCAATATTTTATATAATTACTCATTAACATATGATTTGTACAAACGCATAATGTATTGTCTACATTTTCGCGCTGCATAGCAACATTATGCGCGGTATAAGATTTACTTGATTAAGTGTAGGTAATTAAGGTTACAATTACAGGGAAAGGTTTTAAAGTCCACGGGTGCCCTAGCGCAGTCAGCCCCGCCCCTCCCTACGGGGTCTGGCCCTGACCCCGGCCCCGCCCCCTCCCCGCCCCTCCCCGCCCCTCCCCGCTTCGGCGGTCCCGCCCCCTCCCCGCCCCTCCCCGCTTCGCCGGTCCCGCCCCTCCCCGCCTCGCCGCTAGGGCACCTGGGAAGAGGCGGAGAACAATATGGCGGATGGCAAGGAGCCGTAAGTACCGGGGTTCTGCAGGCGCGCCGGGCTGGGCTGGGTTGTGAGAGAGCGCGGCGGTGGGCGGTTGCCGCCGCCACCCGGGGTCCCCCCACCCCCCGCCCCCTCCCCTCGCCCCCCCATCCCCTCGCGGCGCCCAATGTGTAGCGTGATGCTGACCCTTCTTTTATTCTCTCTTTCTTTTAGGGAGAAGAAAAGAAGGAGAATAGAGGAGCTGCTGGCTGAGAAGTTAGTGCTGCCGGGAGGCCGGGGTCCTCTCCGGGGACCCCGGCCTCCCCCAACCCCAGGCCTAGGGGACCAGCCGCAGCGGGCCCGGGGGGCTGGGAGAGGGACACCCGGAGCGCAGGCCACGCGGCCTCATCCCCTGACCCCGGTCCCGCAGCCCCGGGGGCCTGGCAGGCCGTTCCCGGTTTCTGCCCAGTGCGGGCGTCGGGGCCGGGCTCCACCGCCCCAGCCCCTGCAGGGGCCCTCCGGGGTACTTGACGTAAAGGTCTTGAGGAAGGACCCTTGTGCACTCCTCTTTCTCCATCCCAAATTGACAGAGCCGTGACCCTGTGAAAAGGGAATCTATCTTAAACACACAGGAAAAGGACACGACCGTTTTGTGGCCTTCTGCAAACACTGAGACGTAGTACTAATTGCAAACTTTTAGTGATAACTCTACGTGTCAGATATTGTACTAAGCACTCCATTTTGGCAGAATAATTGGCTCTTAAAAGAGGTTGACCTCAAACAGCCTGTTTTTCTCATTTACTACACACCCTATTTCTTATCAGATGCCTAGTTCTATGCTGGTGAGACAGATTTAATCGAAATGTTTTCTAACCTGGCCAGCGCCACATAATTTACTCCCCTCCCTGCCTGGACAGGGAAGCTTGCATTGGTTATGGTGAGTTTGTAATTTCCGTGCCAGTTCCCAGTAGCAGCTTTGGTCTTTAGGTATGTCCTTCAGACAGTTGAATTTCAACTGCTAGAGGACTGGGATGGCAAACTTAATTTCACATTCTTTCCTGCCTTTTATTTCTCTCCTCCTTTTACGTGAAATCACAGTTAAACTTTGCTTACCATATGCCATGTATTGTACTGAGTCCTCTATGTGATTACTTCTAGCCTCATGGCTGAAAGAAGTAGCTATGAACGGCCTACAGAGGAGGTTTATGGCCATTAAGAAATCTACTCAAGGTCACAGTGCTGTTAATTGTGGAACCCAGCACAGCTCTTGACATCAGAACCTATGGTTTTTATTGCTAGGCAATACTTCTTGGTCCCTTTTGTAAAAATTGGATATTACAAATATATTTGAAAGTAGAAAATGTGGAGTTGTAGGAGGTTAGAAAATTTAGAATAATCACAACCAAATGTGAATCTTGCACTAAGTATAAAAGAGATGCATTTTGTAGAGGAGTCCTACCTTATTCTGTTGTGCTTTCTAAAGGGTTTTTAGAAGCCTATCTGTGGCGTAATTGTAACCTAAAACTTCTTGTGTTTAGTGGCAAGAAAAACCGCCTCACAGTTTTAAGAGATTCTTTTAAAAATTAGGACCTCTGCCAGGTGCGGTGGCTCACTTCTGTAATCCCAGCACTTTGGGAGGCCTAGGCAGGCAGATTACTTGAGCTCAGGAGTTCCAGACCAGCCTGGGCAACATGGTGAAACCCATCTCTACTAAAAATACAAAAATTAGCTGGGTATGGTGGTATGTGCCTGTAGGCCCAGCTACTTGGGAGATTGAGGCAGGGGAATCACTTGAGCCCAGGAGGGCAAGGCTGCAGTGAGCTGAGATCATACCACTGCGCTCCAGCCTGGGCAATTCAGGGAGACTGTCTCAAAGGTAAAAAAAAAAAAAGAAAAGAAAAGAAAAGAGAATATTAGAACCTCTCTTTCTGAGAAAAGTATGTGAAAATTCCACTCATCAAAAATGATTTTTAGATTACACCTTTCAATCTTGGAAAGGACACATAAGAAGTATTAAATTTGAAGCATCAGAATTCTGGAAGTTGACTTTTTTTCTCTGTTGTATCATGTTTCCTAATGCAAGTGTGTTGAAGCAACAGACTGAGGAAGTTTGCAGTGATTTTTTTTTTTTTTTTTTTTGGAAATACCAAATGTAGAGAAGTCCATTTCTAACGGATAGACCAATATCCTAAGTTGGACCTTGGATTGTGTTAGGAAACCAAAAACATGTAGACTGATTCATTTCATCCAGTGGGTGAAATAAAAATAGAAACATGCAGTTCTTAACTTTAAATCAATTGTATAATGGGCAAGAAAAAATTTCAAAGCATAAACATAACCACGTTGAATATTTCCCTTTTTATTTGAGCAGGTGTGGTGTGGTTACCTTTTCATTTGGGGTTACCATAGTAGTTGTAGGTGTGAGTTTTTTTTCATACTGATGTTTGCAGCTGAATTTACTGTGTTCTGTGCAGAATGGCTGTTGATGGTGGGTGTGGGGACACTGGAGACTGGGAAGGTCGCTGGAACCATGTAAAGAAGTTCCTCGAGCGATCTGGACCCTTCACACACCCTGATTTCGAACCGAGCACTGAAGTGAGAAACATTTATTTTTAAATAACTGCTCTAATAGTTTTATGTTTCAAAAATAATAGAATGCTTCCTTTTTAATTTGCTCTTATAATGAAAATACTAATAAAATTGTTTTGTGAAACTAAATTTTTTTAAAATATGAAATTGAATATTCACAACTGATTTTGTTTGAATGACCATTTGAGTCTTCACATTTCTCATGTAATATAAGTTAAAAATTTTCAATAGAAAAATATGACCTTATGTAAATTTTTAAGTTATACTTAAAATTCTAGTTTAAAATGCTTTCTGAAACATACTCCCCTTTTGTAGTACTACTGTGAGAGATTAATTTTGATAGGAATATAGATGTGCTTATTTAAATTTTGAAATTTGGTTGGAATGAACATCTTAGCATTGAGTATAATTAGT
Organism: Cheracebus regulus; assembly: GCA_963574635.1. Lineage (NCBI taxonomy): Eukaryota > Metazoa > Chordata > Mammalia > Primates > Pitheciidae > Cheracebus > Cheracebus regulus. Next base: position 22,811 of record CAUYQU010034018.1, read on the forward strand.
TGCATGTTAAGAATTTTGTGAGTACTAAATAGTAGAGGTGTAGAATTTTGGACTGATAGTGTCTGACTTAAGGCAGGTGTTCAATTATATGTGACTTACTTTTTATTACGGGGTAGGAAAAGTATAGCATATGTTTATATCTTTTTGTTTTTACAAAAAAATATTTTGAAATAGAAATATTGTGCTACTTCTGTAAATTAATGTGTACACTCTGGGTTTAGCCTGGTGTCTCATCTGAATAAATTTCTCCTTTAATGTTGGGCAGAATTAAAAGTATCTTAAAAAAAAAATGGCCAGGCGCAGTGGCTCACGCCTGTAATCCAGCACTTTGGGAGGCCGAGGGGAGCAGATCACGAGGTCAGGAGATCAAGACCATCCTGCACAACATGGTGAAACTCTGTCTCTACTAACAATACAAAATTAGCCAGGCATGGTGGTACATGCCTGTAATCCCAGCTACTTGGGAGGCTGAGGCAGTGGTGAGCCAATATCACGCCATTGCATTCCAGCCTGGGCAACCAAAGCAAAATGTTGTCTCAAAAAAAAAAAAAAAAAAGTAAAATTGTTACTTCTGTTAAATGATTTTATTTTTGCTGATAAGGAATTTTCTAAGAGTTGTATTTGTGTTTTCCTGTTATCTCATGTTTTGTGAGTTTCACTCACTTTATTCAAAAGGAACTGTTGGCCAGGCAAGGTGGCTCATGCCTGTAATCTGAAAACTTTGGGATGCCAAGGTGAGAGGATCACTTGAGCCCAAGAGTTCAGACCACCCTAGGCAACATAGGGAGAACCCATCTCTTAAAAAAATTGGCTGGGCATAGTGATACATGTCTTTGGTTTCAGGTACTCAGGAGGCTGAGGTGGGAGGATTGCTTGAGGACACCTGGAGGTGGAGGCTGCAGGGAGCTCTGATCATGCCACTGCACTCCAGCCTGAGTGACACAGTGAAACCCTGTCTCAAAAAGAAAAGAAAAAATCAGCTGTTACTCTTCTTACCTTATTTTTTTCATCCTTTAAGCACCTTGGGTAGTGTTTAATCCTGTTCTAAAAATTTTTAAACTTACATTTTTAGGAAGTCAGTTAAATAACTGAATTTGATGTTTTCTATTCCTTTTCAAAAATTAAAAAGCAAACTAAAGGTAGTTTTCCTTGTTAAAAAATAGCCTTTTAATTTCATTCAATAAAAGGCAATGTAAAAACATTAGCAGCCATAGTGGCTCATGCCTGTAATCCCAGGACTTTGGGAGGGCAAGGCGGGCAGATCACCTGAGGTCAGGAGTTTGAGACCAGCCTGTCCAACATGGTGAAACCCCCGTCTCTACTAAAAATACAAAAATTAACTGAGTGTGGTGGTTCATGCCTGTAATCCCAGCTACTCAAGAGGCTGAGGCAGGAGAATTGCTTGAACCCAGGAGGCAGAGGTTGCAGTGAGCCAAGATCACATCACTGCACTCCAGCCTGTGCGACAAGAGCAAGACTCCATCTTAAAAAATAAAACTAACATTGAAACTTTCTGAAATCATTAGAGTTAGAATTTCTGGTTCGATAAGAATTCATAAATTTAAAATAATTGATCAAATACAAAGTCTTCTCTTTATCCTAATTAACTTTTTCGTGGAAACATCAGAAACTGTTTAAAGTTTGTTGCTTTATTGATAGTCCTTGTGGTTATTACCCAGCTTTTAATATGCCTTTCCATTCTTTACAGTCTCTCCAGTTCTTGTTAGATACTTGTAAAGTTCTGGTCATTGGAGCTGGCGGCTTAGGATGTGAGCTCCTGAAAAATATGGCCTTGTCTGGTTTTAGACAGATTCATGTTATAGATATGGACACTATAGATGTTTCCAATCTAAATAGGCAGTTTTTATTTAGGCCTAAAGATGTTGGAAGACCTAAGGCTGAAGTTGCTGCAGAAATTCTAAATGACAGAGTTCCTAATTGCGATGTAGTTCCACATTTCAACAAGATTCAAGATTTTAACGACACTTTCTATCGACAATTTCATATTATTGTCTGTGGGCTGGACTCTATCATCGCCAGAAGATGGATAAATGGCATGCTGATATCTCTTCTAAATTATGAAGATGGTGTCTTAGATCCAAGCTCCATTATCCCTTTGATAGATGGAGGGACAGAAGGTTTTAAAGGAAATGCCCGGGTGATTCTGCCTGGAATGACTGCTTGTATCGAATGCACGCTGGAACTTTATCCACCACAGGTTAATTTTCCCATGTGCACCATTGCATCTATGCCCAGGCTACCAGAGCACTGTATTGAGTATGTAAGGATGCTGCAGTGGCCTAAGGAGCAGCCTTTTGGAGAAGGTATTCCATTAGATGGAGATGATCCCGAACATATACAATGGATTTTCCAAAAATCCCTAGAGAGAGCATCACAATATAATATTAGGGGTGTAACATATAGACTTACTCAAGGGGTAGTAAAAAGAATCATTCCTGCAGTAGCTTCCACAAATGCAGTCATTGCAGCTGTGTGTGCCACTGAGGTTTTTAAAATAGCCACAAGTGCATACATTCCCTTGAATAATTACTTGGTTTTCAATGATGTAGATGGGCTATATACATACACATTTGAAGCGGAGAGAAAGGAAAACTGCCCAGCCTGTAGCCAGCTTCCTCAAAATATTCAGTTTTCTCCATCAGCTAAACTACAGGAGGTTTTGGATTATCTAACCAATAGTGCTTCTCTGCAAATGAAATCTCCAGCCATCACAGCCACCCTAGAGGGAAAAAATAGAACACTTTACTTACAGTCGGTGACCTCTATTGAAGAACGAACAAGGCCAAATCTCTCCAAAACACTGAAAGAATTGGGGCTCATTGATGGACAAGAACTGGCAGTTGCTGATGTCACCACACCGCAGACTGTACTATTCAAACTTCATTTTACTTCTTAAGGAAAATCTGCACATAATAGAAAACTCATGGAAATAATATACTTTGTGGATGCTAAGAAGTTTAATGTCATTTTTAGCAATAGTGTTGCTGCAATTTGACTTTTTTTTATATAATGAATCACTCTTTTTTAACTTTGTAACTTTCCCTGAAAGACAGGATTTTGGTGTTGGTGCTTGTAAG
>CAUYQU010034019.1:0-11161 GCA_963574635.1 Cheracebus regulus
TTCCATTTGACCCAGTAATCCCATTACTGTTATATACCCAAAAGATTATAAATCGTTCTACTATGAAGACACATGCACATACATGTTTATTGTGGCACTGTTTACAATAGCAAAGATTTGGAGCCAACCCAAATGCCCATCGATGATAGACTGGACAGGGAAAATGTGGCACATATACACTATGGAATATCATGCAGCCATAAAAAACAATGAGTTCGTGTCCTTTATAGGGACATGGATGAACCTGGTAATCATCATTCTCAGCAAACTGACACAGAAGAGAAAATCAAATACCACATGTTCTCACTCATAGGTGGGTGTTGAACAATGAGAACACATGGACACAGGGAGGGGAGCATCACACACTCGGATATTGTAGGGGAAACTAGGGGAGGGACAGTTGGGGGTAGGTAGTTGGGGAGAGATAACATGGGGAGAAATGCCAGATACTGGTGACGTGGATGGGGGCAGCAAACCACCTTGCCATGTATGTACCTATGTAACAATCCTGCTTGTTCTTCACATATACCCCAGAACCTAAAACGCAGTAAAAAATACATATATAAAGAAAACCCAAAAAAGTAAATGAAAAATAAAAAAATATTAAAACTTGCAAAACAATCCATATGTATGCATTAATGTCTTATGTTAACCAAACTTCCCTTTATTGTATCCCCTGTGCATTTGGCCTCAGAGTTGTATTTAGAGAGAAAACCTCTAAAACATGGAGCTTTGGGATAGAGGATGTGTGTGAATATTTGAGAGAGAAGTCTGTTTTGGAAGGCATTATTTTATTATTTTCTCCAGCCTTATTTTAAAAATACAGAAATAAGCTCTAAGCCAGAATTGGGCTGTCTTAATAAGCATTTGACAAATATTGTTAAAATTTGTTGAGTAGTTGAAGAAGTGTAATTTGTATTTTAGTGTTTTGTGAAACCTGAATATTTAAAAGGTTAATCAAGTCATCTTTATAATCTCAATGTCTAGCAAACTATTTGCTTTTTGAAGGAATGAAACTATGTGGTCCTTCTAATATTGGAGACGTAACAAAGGAAAATTAACTGACATGTTATTTTTTCTCCCCTTCAGGAGAAATTATTAACATGCTACAGAGAACCTATAGTTTTTAAGGATCCTCAGACCTTTAACAAAAACACTTTATGCTTAGATTCAAGCAGTTTTGGTACTTGTGATTTCATTTAAGCATATATCTTATTGCTCTTTGAAAACAATTATTAGGCTTAAGTGGAATCACCTTATCAGTATAAATGATGTTAGTTTTAGAAGCATATTTCATAGTTGTCATGTTTTCTTGCATTCGTCTCATTAATTTGAATTATTAAAATGTTGTATTTATGTATGTAGCTTTCTCTTACATATGTGTAGTCTGTGCTGTTTATCTCACAAAGATCAATTGAGAATTTAAAAAATTTATTCAAGTATCAATGCTTGTAAGTAGTGAAGCTTTATTAATAGAAAACATCACAGAAAATAATTGGAAAATATAATTTAAATTATGTAATATACTTAAAAATAATTGTAAATAATACCAGGTAAGCTGTCTAGTAACTTCTCTTATATAGGGGTATGATTTTTCTAATGTGACGGTGAGAACACAGTTGTCCTCAGACACTTAGACCATAATTAAGGAAGTACTAGATAGAGTACGTGCCATAGAAGAATGACTAGACTGAAAACTCTTTGGGTGAATAATCCATTATGTTCTTTTCATCTGTTTTACACTGTTCACATTCTATGTGAAGTTATTCCACCACTGGAGGTCTCTGTATCTCTGTATAATTTTAGAAAGATCCATGTTTATCATTATTTATAAAGAGAGTTGTTCTCTTAGAAAATCACTGACACTGAATAAGGGAAGCTAATTAGCTACATTTCTGTTTTCAATAGCTAGAAACTGTATATGCCTTCTGTATGTTATAGTCACAGTTTCAGTTTGTACAGGACAAAATCTGTGGCAATTACCTTGTATGGCATTGGATGAATATCCACATTTCAGGATATTCAAGTAGCTTTGTCTTCAGTATTGTTTCTATTTATGTGACAAAGCATCAACTATAATTGGTGAATTGATTTTGCTTTTTCTCAATTTTCTTATTTGGAAAATTTATATGTTTTTTTTTAAAATATAAAATAACCTGAAAAAAGTACATATTTTGAGACAGGGTCTAGCTCTGTCACCCAGGTGGGAGTGCAGTGCCATAATCTGACCTCACTGCAGCCTTGACAACCTGGGCTCAGGTGATTCTCCCACTTCAGCCTCCTGAGTAGCTGGGACCACAGAATGTAAAGTGACCTCTGGCAGCTAATTTTTAAACTATTTGTAGATACAGAGTGTCCCTATGTTTCCCATGCTGGTCTTGAACTCCTGGAATCAAGTGATCCTCATACCTTGGCCTCCCAAAATACTGGAATTACAGGTTTGAGCCATTGCTTCTGGCCATAAATTCCTTCTTCTAAAATAAGGATTTCAAGGAATTAAGAGAGTATCTGCTTATAAACTACCTTGAAGTATGTTTTCAAACTAATAAAGATTCAAGTTGAAACTATGTAAGGATGGAAATATTGAAAATGTTACAATTCCTGGGAGCAATGCCTCATAACCACAGACTTTAATGTTGAACATAGATTTCTATGCAAAAATTATTTACTGAACAGTTATGTAAGGCAGTGTGCTATTGTATGGGGTACCTGTATTTACAGGTAATGAAGAGAGTGTTTTGAAGAAAGTTCTAGCAGAGGTGAGGATAAGACAAAATAAAAGAAAATGTGACTTTTAGCAAAATAGGGTACTATGGTGGCTCGAATATAAAAGAGATCACATCTGCTCCAAGAACATCAGAAAAAAATTCTATGCATTCTGACTTTGGATAGGTGTGACTTTTATAGGCAACTATTTGGTCAGGGGCTAGGGCTGAGAAAATATGGGGTAATTTTGAGGAATAGCTGGTGTTATAGGTTGATTGAAGGACAGAGTATATGACCATGCCATGATGTGGTCAGGGCTTTAAATATCAGTCTGAGAATTAAGAATTTAATTTAGAGGGGTACAGAAAAGGACGAAATTCAGACAGTGAATTTCTACCATAAGGTAGGCCTATCTTAGGTACTTTAAAAATGATAATTCTAAACATTACCATCATTTAATGGCCAGCGATGCTTAGACATAAGGAGATGAAGTGGCTTAACTAAGGTGGCAATTTTGTGGTCAAACTGATTATGGAAAGAAGGTATACACTCGGTGTATATCACCAAATCTAAGATGCCATCATTCTAAGATACACCATTATTTTATAAACCAGTAAAATAGAAAAAAATTACCAAATTAAACCAGGATGCACTATTTCTTATAATATGTATCTTGGTTTCAGAGATGATAAAATATTTTTTTAAAGAATGTCTTTGAATTGAGAAAATAAGGGTATTTTCAAGAAACTAGGGGAAAGAAGAAAAGCTGGTCATTCCAGATGCCATTTGAGAAGAGTAAACTATGAACAAAGTGCTCCTAGTTACAATAAAAAGATGATACTTTTACAGGGTACCTTATAACTCTCAAATTGCTTTCACATACATTATTTCACTTGGACCTTACAAAAACTGTTTCCATTATTATTTCCATTTGAAAACATAAAAAAGGAAGTTATTATGTCTAGTGTGATCTAATTTTTAAGAAAATTTCATACTATGTAATGCATACTATACAATACTGTTTTTATTAGTAGAAATTATATTACATAGTAATTTATATGTTTGTATAGAAAAAGTATAAGAAGATAACTCCCATAAGTAGAAGCATTGATCAGGGTGGGAAGTGGGGAGAGAGCAAGCATTTCACTTTATATAATTTTGTATTATTTGAGCTTTTTGCAGTAAGCATGTATGTAAATTCCAATACAAAATTTTCAAATTGAAAGAAAAAACAAGATCTGCAGTGCAGAGAGTTTCTGTGATTTTACGAAGGTCACACTGGTAGTAGAAGGTGGGAGAGCAGAGAAACACTGGAGGCTCAACAATCATACTCTTTACTGTTGTGTGGACATTGGTGGAGGCCAACAGCCACCTATTTATTCAGCAAGCCAGAAAAGGAGGCATGGAAGGCAATTTTACTGGAAATCTGTCCTTGAAAGAGAATTAATCATTGGGGAATTATGCTAAATAATCTGCTTGCTTCTTCACATAGCCATTTTAATGCAGCTGAAGTAAATAAGGATGCAAAGGGCAGTTTTGAAAGAGAAAGTTATTATACAGGGATCCACATGAAGATGTGTGTGGTTCAGAGTATTGGAGAAAGAAAAACTGGTCTACCTACATAGCCCAGTTTGTAGCAATGGATGTTCATCCACCGAGTATGTAGAAAAGCTGAAAGAAAGCAGGATGCATTTTGGGCAGTCTTAACAAGGTATCCTGTTAAAAAAAAACACCACTTAAATCTTCCAAAAGTCTTGGAAAAGCTATTTAAATGTGTACTGAAGTCTTGCGAAGAAATTTTAAAGGTAAATTCCATTTACCACACTCAGGAAACTATGTTAGAACACCTTTTCTTTCCATCTCGTAATAGCTCAAACATTACTGTTTCACTCATAATATTTTCTCAAAATTCCCTAGAATTCACTTTCCAAACGCAGTTCACACTGCTCTTCCCTTTCTTTTTATCTCTTTTCATTCATTCTGGTTTAGCTATTTTTCTCCTACTAGAGTGGTTCGCCACAACACACCAAAAAGGCTAGGGAAGCGTATAACGAACCCTCCTTGGAAGGGAACGCTCCTTGGTAGGAGGCTCTGTGAACATGCTTATAAACTGAATATAATGGAGTCCCATGTGGCCCAGGGTCTGTGTTTTATCACTGTCAAAGAAACAGCAGTCTGATGCTAGAAGCCAAGACAAATAGTGTTGATCTTTAAGTATTTTGAAAGAGAAGAGTGCAGAGGTTTCACACAGCACTTTATGTATAAAGCTTCTTAAAAACTATTTCTACATCTCTCTTTGTTCCCAAAACATACAATTTAAAGGCAAAAGGTAGGAATCTCCAAGTAGGGGAATTTATTAGACCACCACTAGGGGGAGTGTGAGATTAGTTTGTGATATGCCTGATAAAGGATTCATTCACAGTATTCTTTCATTCAATCACTCAGCAGGTGTGTGAGAAGCCACACCTAGAAGCTGGGCACTGTGATGGGAACTAGGGACAACATAAAGAATATGACACTTAGAGTCTGTCTGAAAATATACGACAAACTTTAAAATTGTATGAGATCTGTACTATTATCTTGCATCTATTGAATGCTAGCTCTGTGCCGGGTATTTTGCTACAAGTTGTACATTTAATCTTCATTTAATTGTATAATATTTTCAAGAAACAGTAAGATAAATAGGACTATTACCTCCATTCAGAAAATAAAGGAAACTGGTGTTACTCAATAACTAACCCAACGTCACATGTTTAGTAAGAGTTGAACCAGGATTTAAAACAGTTTACCTAACTTCTGACCTGAAGGTCTTAGCCAATGTTACAGTACTGTTGCTTTCTAGGAGGGAGGGAACAAAAATGGTGCCATCATGGAAATGAATAGAAAAGATTCTCTGCCCCCTCATTTCAAAAGTTGAGGGCCTGCCAGCGGCTGAACTTGGGGAAACGTAAAGACAGAATATCCAGAGGAAAATCCCTTGGGGATGAGGACCTGGTAGAGGCTACAAAACAAATAGCTTAGATCATAGTGTGCAAAGCAAGGTAAGGGGAATGGACCTTTACTGAGAGGAGGCCAGTTCTGCAAAGAGACCATGTGGTCACCATATGAATTGACTCTTAAAAGACTGGCATTGGTAAGATCCTCAGTTTCTTTCAGGGATGCAACAAACATCAAAACACATATAATCAACATTAGCAGCTCTGACCTCAAGGCAGGTCTAGGGTAGAGATACAACTCATTAACTGTAGGGCTTTGTGTAAACCCTTAACTTTTCTGTTCCCCATTTTACTTATGCATCAGTATTTTGATGTTTAAAATGAGTAAGTATACGGTAATTGTAAAGATTACATTGTATGTAAAAATCGCTTAGTCCAGTAACAGGTACGGAGTATACCTGCAACACATGATAGGTGTTACTGTTGCAGGCTGTTTGCAGATTGTTTGCCTTGTTGTTTTCTATGGACCAAATTTCTTTCTAGTGTTCTGTATTGAGAATTTAAACAAATACATCTTGTTGCACTACTTAATATGCAATGTGTTTTTGGCATTCCAGGTGGAGCATTATTAATTTTAATTCTTTTTATCTATACTTTTAGTTAACATTTATGGGGTATTTACTATATCATATAGCATGCCAAGGAGTTTACGTATATCATGGCATTTCATTCTCACAGCAAATCTACAAGGCAGGTGGCATTATTAATCTTGTTTTAGAGATAAGGCTTCTTAGGTTTACAGACATAAGTGGCTTGCTGAAGGCCATATACTGGTAGATCTTGGTGCCAGATTTTGAGTTCAGTTCTGTCTCCAATGCTTAAAGAGAAATATTTTTAAGGAGGTGACTAGTTTCGCAGGTGGGGCTGTGTGGCAATCAGAGCTTCCTTTCCCTGTACACATGAAGCCTCCTTCTTGGTCCACCCTGCTTATAAGCTTTACGTTGATGCATGTCTAAGTCATCATGGGAGCAAGATCACCCACATGCAGGAGAGGGGACGGGGAGAGTAGGCCCACTCAAGGAGGGCTTGTGCTCCCACTCTGCAGGTGGCATCTAGGTCTGTGATCCATGAACGACTTTTGTAAGTGGGGTTGAATTAATGAGGCTCACCACTGCTGACAGGAATGGGCATGTGGACCATGGTTTAGCTGCAGAATAGCTATTGCTGGGACTACCTCCAGCTCTGGGCTGGGCCTTTTAATATTTGTGATGTATTTCTCACCCAGTGGCTCATATGAAATCCTTTAAAATGCCCATGGGTCTCTGAGCTCTAGAGGTGAAATATTAGGAAAGGATGAATGTCCAGGGAGTGGCAAGGCTTGAAGAAATTCAAAGCTTTCCATGTAGTCAGAGCATGCAGCCACTCAGGCTCCATTTCTTCTTGGAAAGTTTTCTTTCTTTTTTCTTTTGGATATTCTATCTGACTGGGATTATCACATTTTGATTTTCTTGGAATGGCTCAGAGCTCAGAACTGTGGAAAATGGAAAGCTAGTGTGAATGTTCTTTCCCTTCTCAGGGATTTGGAGTCTTATTACTGTATGGTTTCAGGTTTCCATGATTTGTTTTTTAATGTTGTGGTCTAAAGAAAGTGTAATACTATCATTTTGCTTTCCTGGGATTTCTGTCAGAGCTGTCATTGTTTATAATTTATAACCTATCCTATTTAAAAAAAAATTGAAGTAGTTTAAAATATGAGATAAATACAGTGCAATTATAAACACTGATGTGTAGATCCAATATTTTAATTAAAAGGTGATAAATAGATGTAGTTATTGTCTGGGATTAGTAAACTATTACAAGCAAAATTTAAATTTAGTTATGAGTGTCTTGGAAAACAGGGTAAGGGCAACATATGGATTTTACAGTTTTTTCAGAACTTAAAAAGTAAATAGAGTAAGCCCTCCATATCCACTGTTCTGCATCCACGAATTCAACCAACTGCAGAGCAAAAATAATTGGAAAAATGATGGTGCCTGTAGTCTGTATTAAACATGTGCATACTTTTTCTGGGTCAGTATTTCCAAAACAAAACAGTATAACAATGATTCATATAGCATTTATATTAGCTATTATAGGCACTCTAGCAATGATCTAAATTATATGGGAGAGTGTGCAATGGTTATATGCAAATATTATACCATTTTATATTTGGGACTTAAGCATCCATGGAGTTTGATGTTCATGAGAGGTCCTAGAACCAATCCCCCATGGATATTGAAAGGTGAATGTATACAAGTTGTTCTTGTATGGAGAGAATTCTTTCTGAAACAATATTCCAGTAAAAGCAATGTGTAAGTTTTTGTATTACAGAAATATATGAGGGTGTAGGTATAAATTTGTCCTTATATACATATATAGATATATGTGTACAGGTATACAAATAAAATATGTAAATATTTGCCCTGGTGTATGTATGCATACAGACATACATTCATATTTATTGTGTTGCACAGACTAATGGTCACCTCCAGATGCCTACATCATATTCTCTGTAATTTATTAATAGGTTAGGGGAATTAGTTTGCAAATTAAGGTTGCTAGTAATTTGAATCTAGAATAGAGAGATTGTCCTGGATTATTTGGGTTGCACCAGTGCAATCACAAGGGTTCTTGGAAGTAGAAGAGAGAAGCAGAAGAGTTCAGAGTCATAAAATAGGAGAAGGACTTAATCTTCTGGCTTTGAAGATGGAGAAAGAGGACCAGAAGCCAAGGGATGAGGGACATATCCAGTAACTGGAAAAGGCAAGAAGACAGATTATCTTTTAGCATCTTCAAAAAGAAACTCAGTCTTGCTGTCACCTTGATTCTAGCCTCATAAGATCCCATGCCAGACTTCTGACCTACAAAACTGTAAAATAAATCAGGGTTAAGCCACTAAGTTTGTGGTTGTTATAGCAGCAATAAAAAATGAGTACACACAGATGATATATGTACATATGCATAAAATAAAGAGGACAGAAAAAGAGAATAAGGAAATCAGCAAAGATATTTCTATAGGGAATTAAGATAATGTCATTAGTCTAGGTACCTTGACTGCAAAGATACAAGTTAGTTCTCATGTATAAATACAGTTATACAATTGTATACTGTTGTGAAAAAATATAGTAACTTATGGTTTCTCGAATAGCCCATGGAGTTTTAAAATTCAGTCCACATCAAAATAGAATTCTTCACTTTCTCAAAGCTTGTTACTACCAATAAAATGCTGGAGCCAATTTCTACCACTTCCCAAAAGCCAACTGGTGACAATTTCTCATTCAGTGACATTATGTTTGTAGATGAAATTGGGCAATGGTGGGAGTATTTATACCCCTGATATGCCAAACACTGTAAATGATGGATTTCTCCTCTTGACAGTTGGTAGTTACATTTACCAGCAGATCATTGCTTTAACAGGTGTACCCATCTCAGTAAGTGGCATACCATCGACCTAGATGTGAAAAACTTAGAAGACATCTTTGATTTCTCTTTCCTTCATGGTATAATCTAATTAATTAGCTAGTCCTGCCACATCTATTTTGAAATTATCCCCACTTTTTAAAACCTATACAGATACCACTCTAAGGTATCAGTATGTCTTGCCTGGACTATTGCAGTGAGTTTGTAATGGACCTTCTGGATTCTGCTGTTCTCCCTTTCCATCTTTTTATATATCACATCATATCACTTCACTGCCTAAAAACCTCCACTACTCTTAGAATAAAACATAAGCTCCTTAACTCCAGTCTGCAATCCCTCCCTTTCTTGACTCAGTTCAACTCTCCAGTTTCGTCCTGACTTCTCTCCGCAAGCCCCCTGTGTTCTGGCCACACTGATCTCCCTGTATCTTAATTCATCAACATCATTTCTGTCCTTAGGATTTTGCCATAGCAGTTCCCTTTGCTGTGAATGTCCCTCTGCCTCCCCCAAGATATTTGCATGGATGTCTCTTTCTTTTCAATCAGGACTTAGCTTAAATGTCTCCACTTCAGTGAGGCTGTTTCTGGACCAACCATTCTAATGTAGTCTATAATATTCCTATACCACCCTGTATCATTTTCATCTTAATATTTGTTCCCAACTATTATTTGCTTGTTCATTTATGATATCTGGCAAATGGTAGGCTCCTAAGAATTGCTTGTTGAAAGAACAAATTAACTTAGAAAGCATTTAGAGTGTTATAAACAGTGTCTACACTTCTATGAAGAAGTATGTCAGACAAAGAAAAGACAGTTTCTTTTTTGTCTGGAACATAGTAGCAGGGGTTGACTGGTAAAACCTTATTAATGCTCATCTGGGATAAGAGAGTGGAAAATGGCTGACATAGCAGAACTGTAAGTCAGAAGGTCAAACAATCAAGTGAGCTTGGGTAAGATATTGCAGTCTCAGTAAAAGGTGTCTGAGTGTCAGATATCTGAATGAAGATGGTGACTAAGAAATACTGAACTGTAAGCAAGAAAAAATATGAAGGTAGAAGCAGGTTAGTCCTGGGTCCTGAGCTAAAAGGCAGGGAAGTTAGCAATGGTGCTCAGACAGTCCTCCCCAATTCTATAAGATGGTGCTTCGTTTTCTTGATCTCTTTCTGAAGCCCTCCTACAGGCCTGACTTTGCCCATCCTAAAAGCCCTAACTCCCTTTCAGATATCAGCACTGAGTTTCCTCCTTGGAGGTGTTCCAGGAGAGAGAACTACTACACTGCTAGAACTCATGGTTTTTCCCGTAATATTGATGGTTGTGTTCATTCATTGCTTTTAATGCTGTCTAGGCATAAAAAGGGAAACTTGTTTTTCATTATTACATTGATGGTTTTCTTTAACAGAAATTTCTAAGAATTACTATTCTTACCATCATAGATTTTTATTGGAGAAAGAGCCTTGATTATTTTTTACTTACTAAGAATTACCATTCTTACCATTATAGATTCTTACTGTAGAAAGGGCTTTGATTAATTATTTTAATTGGCTCTTATTTTACAAAGAGATTTTCCTTTTTAAAAAGATTTTCTTTTCTTTTTTTTTTTAATTGTACTTTAGATATGGGATTCGTGTGCAGATTATGCAAGATTGTTGCATAGGTACATTAATGGCAAGGTGGTTTCCTGCCTCCATCCCCCCATCACGTATACCTGGCATTTATCCCCACATTATCCACCCCACCTCCCTGCAGTGTCCCTCCTCTAGTCCCACCTCAATGGACCCCAGTGTGTAATGCTTCCCTCTCGGTGTCCACGTGGTCTCATGGTTCAACACCCACCTGTAAGTGAGAACATGTGGTGTTTGATTCTCTGTTCTTGTGTCAGTTTGCTGAGAATGATGGTTTCCAGGTTCATCCATGTCCCTTCAAAGGACACGAACTCATCGTTTTTTATGGCTGCATAATATTCCATGGTGTATATGTGCCACATTTTCTTTGTCCAGTCTATCGTCAATGGGCATTTGGGTTGGTTCCAGGTCTTTGCTATTGTGAACAGTGCCGCTATGA
>CAUYQU010034021.1:0-13982 GCA_963574635.1 Cheracebus regulus
GAAATAGAAATTCCATTTGACCCAGCAATCCCATTACTGGGTATATATCCAAAGGATTATAAATTGTTCTACTATAAGGACACATGCACACGAATGTTCATTGCAGCACAGTTTACAATAGCAAAGACCTGGAACCAACCCACATGCCCACTGAAATAGACGACACGGAAAATTTGACACATATACATCATGGAATATATGCAGCCATAAAAAAGGATGAGTTCGTGTCCTTTGTTGGGACATGGATGAATCTGGAAACCATCATTCCCAGCAAACTGGAACAGGAACAGAAAATCAAACACCACATGTTCTCACTCATAGGTGGGTGTTGAACAATGAGAACACATGGACACAGGGAGGGGAGCATCACACACTGGGGTCTATTGGCGGGGGCAAGGAAGGGACAGCAGCGGGGTGGGGAGGTCGGGGAGGGATAAGATGGGGAGAAATGTCAGATGTACGTGACGGAGGCATGGAGGCAGTAAACCACATTGCCACGTGTGTACCTATGCAACAATCCTGCATGATCTGCACATGTACACCAGAACCTAGAGTACAATTAATATATATATATACATATATATATATATATATATATATATATAGTAAATTGTTTTGGTTTGGTTTTTCTTTGCTTTTTTCCCCAAAGTATGCCAAAAATATTTTCTGATATTTCAACAAATACCACTTATAATATTTCAGATATTTTGGTAAAATATATGGTCCGCCAAAAAAATAATAATAATAAAACTCAAACAGAGCAATGTTTTGTGGCACACACCTGTAATCCCAGCGACTGGAAAGACTAAAATGGGAGGATCACTTGAGCACAGGAGTTTGAGGCCAAAATTAGCCATGATCACACCACTACACTCCAGCCTGGGTGACAGAGTGAGACCCCAAAGCCAAAAAAAAATAAAGTCAAAAAATAGAAATTTAAAGGATAACATAAAAGCAATCTCAGAAGTCTTTTTCTTCTGGGAACATGCTCTTTATCCAGGCTATTTGATGATGAATATCATTAAATACTGATCTCCATCACCACATAAATGAGTTAGCATTAAACTTTTTAATGTTTCAACCTAGATAATCTCAATTAAATGGGATACTTAATATACATATCAGATATTGTTCTAACTGCTTTATAGTCAACATTTATTGATCCCTGTTACATGCCAGACCCCCTTCCAGGCACCAAGTAGTCACTGGAAGCTAATATAGTCACACCAGGGAATGCTGAGTGCAGCATTATCACAGGGCTGACAGGTCCTGACCAATTAGTCTACAGAAATATTGGAAGACAATATCTGTAAGATCACATGGGATGAAATCAACATCCACATGGAACACTAAAAAAGAATGTTTCTATTTGGTAGGATGTTATATAAAAAAAAAAGAAAGAAATCAGAAAAAAACAAGCGATGAACAAATAATCTGGTTAATGAACTTGTTTTCACAAACAAAAGTAAGCTCCATTAGGTCAGGGATTTTCTTCTTTTGTCTATTTACTTATTTAGTATATTTCTATTGCTAATCAAATTTGTTGATTTGATTCATTTAGTTATGTGGCAAACAAGGGGGATCAGATCTACATTCTTTGGGATCTTAGGTTTTAATTGTGGGGAGATACATTTAAAAAAAAAAACAAAACTTAGAGTGATTATTATATCATTTATACAGTGATGTCTATATACTGATATATAGTATATATATTTTTATATGTGTGTATTATATATATAATCCTAAAGGAGGTGCTTATACAGAGGAAGGCATTTTCCAGATATTTTATCAAATATCAGTATAAACTTTCCCCAAATATTTTTGCAGCACACGGACACCTTGAACTGATTGAAATTGTAATAGTTAATACTTATTTGGATGCTTATTATGTGCCAACTGTAGTATTTACATATATTAAACTTATTGAATCCTTATACTAGCCCTTTAAATTATGTATTATACTATCACCTATTATAGATAAGAAAACAGAGGCAATGTAGGTTAAGTAATTTTCCCAAGTTCACACATCTGATAAATGTAGCCACCAAAATGTCAGCCCAGAAAGTCTGGCTCCACAATCTATCCATCTAACCATTACACTATACTATATCTCAAATGTAAAATATATTGATTATTATCATACAGAAGCAGATAGTTAGAATTATTTTATTGATCAGTAATGTCATCCACATTTGAACATGTATCATGAGGCAGTCAATTCATGCTTAAATATTTTAGTAAAACCAAATATTGTTGATATGTAATTTTAAGGAAGCTGTTAAAACTTATAATCATAAGTATTAGATTATAAGATTATAAGCCAACTCACAAAAATCTTCATAGTATATACTTGCCCCAGAATTTAGTGTATAAATAGTGACCTCTGAGACAACAACAAAACTGATTGTCACAGACACTGAAGTATTTGAATCTCCCGTCAAGGTCACCAAGACAACTGAGCAAAAATATAAATCTTATGATCCTGGACTTACTGCTTAGGGCTTTGGGGATTAAACATCTCTGTCAAATACAACTGTTTTGACCACGGTATCAGAGGTAACCACTAGAGGTACCTTATTTAAATGCTATCTGCTCAGAGAAAGTTTATTTCCAGAATCAATATTTGTGCTTTGAATGGTAAGATTACTCTATAGCTAAGTATAATTGTAGTGTTGGAAAGCTACATTATTTAAGAGTAAATTTTATTTATAGTACATTTACTACCTAGAAAAAAAATATGAAAATACATTTTCTTATTTCCTGGTCCTGTAGTTTTTCCTTCATATTAAATAACTTTTGCATCTACTAAACCTGCCCTAGTGAAATATTAGGGTATGGTCTAATTCTCCAAATGTTTCATTAGCTGGCATTTTCTATGACACTGTACTCTAGTAAAGTGAATTGGATGCAGTCCCATTGGTTTAAATAATCTTTTTGATTATCTGGGTCTTCAGGTAATATAGGGAAATTTTGCTCAATTCTGATTCTGAATTATCCGGTTGCTTTGTATAATGTTTCACTATGGTCAAGACCTATTTGCAGATTGATTTAAACGTAGAACAGGAAGCAAGAATTTGTAACAGGTTTCATCCTCTTACTTGTATTCAAGAAGGAGTCGTCCTGCTGAGAATCTCTACCCTTCCACACTTTGGGAAAAGCAGGATTCTCCGTGAAACTCTAGGGAAATCATGAGAAATTTACAGCTCTGGAGAAAAAATGTTTAACGGAGATCTATTTTACATAGTGTGGACTCTACAATAGTTGAGAAGTAGAATGGCAAAGGAACTCTCTCTGGATCACAGTTACGTTCATCCTTAATCGCTTGAAAAACAGTATACCTGGGTTGGTAAAACAATTCCTAGAAAGTAGAAGAAAAGGAACTTAGATATATATGGGCTGATTTTATTTCAGAAGCCTGAGAATAAAGATTGTAAATCTCTGCAGAGAAATTCTCCTTATCTAGATTATGAAAGAAACATTAAATTTATTCTTTATTCTTAGAGGATAACATGAAGTTATTTCTTGATTTGCGATATCAAACATTTTGATCCAGCAGAAACAAAACACAGAAATGTAGACTAAATTGAAAATGAAGGATTCAGATACTTTTTTTAAAAAAACGGATTTTTTTTGTTTTGTTTTTTAATGCCATTTGTGAAACCTGTTAGTGAAATACTGTATTCTCAAAGATTGTGGAGCCAGGAAGGACTCAGATTTTATTTATCCATTTCTAAATCTCATACTGTGCATGAAAATTTACTTGAAGACTTTTCTATGTCACTTTTTAATAGGCAGAAGGAGGATTTTTATTCTTTCTTGAATTAGTCTTTGGGGACTGTCGTACTAATGAAAATAGTTAAGGAATTAACAGCATGAGACTGATTTTAATTTTAAAAGAATTTTCAGGTTTTTATATAATTTTTACTGAAGTCCTATTTTATTCAGAAGTTAGGCACAATTATACACACATCAATGAGTCCATCAAAATAAATATTAATTATTCACGCCTCGGAGTGCAGAGGTGCAATCACAGCTCACGGCAACTTCGAACTCCTGGGCTCAAGTGATCCTCCTGCCTCAGCTTCCCGAGTAGCTGCGACTACAGACACACACCACACACCAGGCTAATGCTGTTATTTTTTAATCGAATATTTTACCTTAGCTGTCTACCACTTTATTGAGTTATGGTTGACATACAAAAAGCAGTACACACTTTATGGATACAACTCGATGAGTGTAAAGGTAAGTATATACTTGTGAAACCATCACCACAATCTATGACATATACACCTCCATCACCTCCACCAGTTTCCTCACGCTTTCTTTATTGTGTTTGTGTATCTGTGTGCATGTGATGAGAACACTTAAAATAAGATCTACCCTCCTAGCAAAATTTTAAGTATACAATATAGTATTGAATGGAACCGTTCTGGATGTTATTCTTCCAACAGGTAGTAAGAAGTTAGCTTTTAATACTCAGTGGTAGAAAACTCTGGCTGTAAACTGTTGATAATCTTCTCATTTGTTAACATCGTGGCAGTTCTGATATTCTCATGCATGTATCACAGTACTGAATAATGCTGAGGTTATTAGTCCTTTGCATAGAGAATAACGTTTTTAATTATTTTCACCAAACTGAATAAATCAGTTACTTGTTAGTACACAGACAGAGCCATAGTCTTTCCCATTGATCTAACTCCTTCTGTCACACCATTCAGGTAACTTCACAAAATACTACCTTAAATTTTTAAATTAAAAAAAAAAAAACATAACTTCAAGTGATCTTTTATCGTTATTCATAATGTGACTTTTCATTTATTCAAAATGAAGCTTATAGACAAATGTTGAAGAGGAGGGTGTTAAGCAAACATTTACCTCCATGGTGCATAATATTAGCTTCTTCTTACAATAATTCTGGTGACTAAAAATTATTGAGACATGCTATGCTCCAAGCATCATTCTAAGTGCTTTACATTTATTTCTTATTTTATCATTATTCCAATTGTAAGCATTTTTATTGTCCACATTTTTACAGATGAGAAAACTGGGCCCAGCAGTGTCATATAACTTGTCTGGGATCACACAGCTAAAGAACTGGCAGAGGTGAGACATGAAGATCAGTTCTCTGCCCCTGCTCTGAAGCTCCATGTTATACCAGCTCTGTGTCAGAGATCCCTATAGATGATATAAGATATCAAACAGGAAGAGATTAAAAGTTCTGGGAGCTCTCTTTAAGCAAGAAACCTTTAAGAGGTGGTCTAAAGAATGCGTAGGAGGTTGCCCAGAACAGAAGGGAAGAGTTCTAAGGGTGTGACCTAGGAATGGGCTTTGTCAGTCAAAAACCTGAGAGAAAGCTAGTAATCAAGATACATAACACGATTTGTGAGAGGAGAATGAAGTTTAGGCAAGAGCCAAATCATATAGCTCCGTGAAGGACATCCTAAAGAATTAGACTATTTCTTAAACGTAGTGGAAAGTGGCTGACAAGTTTTAAGGGTGTGGATGACATGATTTTATCATATGTAGTAACAATGTAATGGCATAAGTCTGGATGCAAGGACTGGATGTAAGACTACTGCCAGAATCCAGAAAAGAAATCACAGTGGTTTGGATTAGGGTAGTGGTGGAGATTTTTTAAAGCAGTAGGATAGTGAGCCTATATTTTTGCGCCCAAATTTACCAGCTTCGGTGGTAAGTAAGGTGTTAAGGATGTCAGCGACAAAGGGTAAATACATAACAAACCAGATCAAAGGTGCTTAGTCACGAACATATGAAAAAAGAGGAACAATCTTTCCTCATCCTTTTTAAGTTTTATTTTTAATTGACAATAATCCTATGTGTTTATGGGGTACAATATAATGTTTTAATATATGTTCATAATGTGCAATGATTAAATCAGGCTAATTAACAAACCCATCACCTAACATACTTATTTTTGTGGTGAAAACACTTAAAATCTACTCTTATTAAAATTAAAATCTACTCTTAATTTTGAAATAAACAATGCATTATTATTTATTGTAGTCACCATTCTGTGAGATCACAAAAGCTGGTTCCTTTTTCCTGACTTAAACTCAGTACCCTTTGATCGACATCTCCCCTTTTGCCATCCCTGCCTCTCTACTCTACTTCTACACGTTCAACCTTCTTGGTTTCCACATATAAACGAAATTATGCAGACCCCGAGTTCATCCTCCACATTATCACATCTTTTCCTCATTGTACCATTAGCCCAGTAGTTAAATTTTATAGGTGAATTTACTGATCAAATAAAAGAATATGTTCATTTTATCAAGCTAACTATCTTTATAAAGCATCATAGGGTCACATCATTTTTAGAAGCAGGATCTATTTCAAACTCGCAAATCTACACATGAGATAATACAGACCTCAAGTTTAAGAGTGAATTCCCCATGGTCACCTGGATTTTTTTAAAAAAATCTAATATTAAACTCATTGCCATAAAACAATCTACAACAAATAGATTATTTGGCTGTAATTTTTACTTTTATCCATTAAATTTTTTCAGTTAGTAACATAAGTTCTCTCCCTTTCTTTAGTTCTATATTTTATCAAATTATTTAGATCATGCTGACAAATTGTTTCTTCTTTTCCTTTTGTTCTTCCTCTTCCTCCTCTACCTTCTCTTCTTTCTTCTTCCTTCTCCTTAACCTCACATCATCATCTACCTCCTCCTCCTTTTCTCACTCTAAGATTTAGACGTTGAAGGACTATGGACCAATGCAATTATAGCTCTTTACATGATTTTATTCTGCTTGGCTTCTCTGACCATCCCAAAATGGAGATGATCCTGTCAGGAGTTGTCACCATCTTCTACTCAATTACACTGGTGGGTAACACAGCCATCATTCTTGCATCTCTCCTGGATTCCCAGCTTTATTCACCAATGTACTTTTTCCTCAGAAACTTATCTTTCCTAGATCTATGTTTCACAACCAGCATCATCCCTCAGACGCTGCTCAACTTGTGGGGACCTGATAAGACCATCAGCTGTGTGGGTTGTATTATTCAACTGTATGTTTATATGTGGTTGGGCTCAGCTGAGTGCCTTCTCCTGGCTGTTATGTCCTACGATCGTTTTACAGCTGTATGTAAGCCCTTGCATTATTTTGTAATCATGAACCCACATCTATGTCTACAGATGACTGTTATGGTCTGGAGTATTAGTTTGGCCAATTCTGTAGTATTATGTACACTCACTCTGAATTTGCCCACATGTGGAAACAACCTTTTAGATCATTTCCTGTGTGAATTGCCAGCTATGGTCAAGATAGCTTGCATAGACACCACAACCGTTGAAATGTCTGTTTTTGCTTTAGGCATTGTAATTGTCCTCACACCTCTCATCCTTATTCTTATATCATATGGCTACATTGCCAAAGCTGTGCTGAGAATGAAGTCAAAAGCAGGCCAGCAAAAAGCAATGAATACCTGTGGATCTCATCTTACTGTGGTGTCCATCTTCTATGGAACTATTACCTACATGTACCTGCAACCAGGTAACAGTGCTTCCAAAGACCGGGGCAAGTTCCTCACGCTGTTTTACACCATTATCACTCCAAGTCTCAACCCGCTCATCTATACCTTAAGAAATAAGGACATGAAGGATGCCCTGAAGAAACTAATGAGATTTCACCATAAATCTACAAAAATAAAGACAAGTTGCAAGTCATAGAAAAAGACTAGAGTGAATAAGGCAATTAAATATGTTTTCTATTTGTCTTTGATTTTTACAAGGCAAGTAATTCCTATGTCATACAGATCAATAAATATAGTAATTCATATATATAAATATTTTGTAGATGCAAATAAAATTATAACCATTCTACTTAGTTCTTTTATGTCTCTGATCATTAGTAAATCATCAGAGAAAACAGAACATTAGACATTTTATTTTTGCTTGAAATGTAACACAAATGGGATGTAAACATAAATTTGAATGCATTTAGTTTATTCTAAAGCCCCATAGAAACGGTTTTAGTTATCCAGTTTTGTACTTTCAATGTTAATGCTTGGCTCTTGCATAATTTTGTATAGTTATTTTGATTCACCATCATATAATAGGGTTCCATGACTCTTTGTAAGCATTTAATTTTTTTAACGATTTGGATGAATTTTTCAGTGTTCATTCAAATGTTTGTAAACAGAGCAAAAATCATCTTATCATTTTTAACAAAAAAAAATACATAAATATGAGTTAAGCAGAATATCCCAAACCTTCAGGCAACATGTCCTAGAAGATTTCAAAATTTCTTAGCTTGACCTGCATCATATTGATGCTTACTGTTGTGAAGCGCCAGTCTCAAAGGGTTTAACAGTATCCAGAAACTAAGTCAGCTCTCTTAGATATTATGTCCATAAATCATCTCTTACTAATCCCATTTATCTTTTTCTAAGGTTAGCCCTTGGCCAGGACAGGAAAATGTTTCTGCCACTCACAGAATGCCCAGTAAAAACTTAATTTTCAAAACCACATATTCCTAGTATGGGGAAAATGAAATGTAATACAATAAAGTTTATTGCATATTTCCCTGTCATATGGACATCTCCAGATTCTTTCACAAGAAGTTCAACTCTGACTGGTCCCAATTAACAACAAGATGGTAGATATTGACTAGTTCAGACAAGGAAATTTATAATAACTTATGACTAAAGATAAAAGCAACCCTTCTAACTAAGTCAGCCATCATAACTTGAGGAGTGGTGGACTAAGAAAACCATAGTAGAAAATGAACATAATGACTCCTCTCTGTGCAAGTAAATGGCTAATTCTTTCAATATTTCTCTTCTTTAGAAGACTATAATCTAAAGAATACATTATTCAAATTCAGAGAATCATAATTATCTAGAGAAAATGAAATGCCATTTTTACCATAACCGGTTACATTCATAACTATTCTTAATTTTCTCTCACTTCTTCAATAAAAACCTATCATTAAGGAGTTCAAACTGAAGATACTATGATATTTAATTGTCATATAGTGATGAATTTTAAAGCACAGGAACTACTAGAATTCAACTACATATATACACACTTATCCAATTCTAATCCCATTATTTAAATTGATGTATTTTGGTATCTTTGCAAGTACATACATTTACCTACTTAACAATGAATATTTATATTTTTAATAAATTTGCTGACATTACTGAAGTATGTTGCATGAAATAATATGACATGTCATTTTCAAACACATTATATAAATTTAGCTAATTATCAGTTAGCAACTTTTTTCAAGCAATACCTGGGTATAGGCGCCAATAATTGATAAGTCTAAATATGTACCCAACTTATTGAAGTACATTGATTCATTTTATCACTTTTATAGATACCAATTCATTCCGATTTCTGGCATTTCTGATATTGTTTCTTGTATTAATATATAACAAAAGTTAAATTTTAAAACTCCTATTTTCTAAAGAAATTCTGATTCTCTCCACTATATTCCTGAAAAATATTTGCTATGGGAGAACGATTCCATTATTTTTGAGGATTTTTGTTTACAACACTGCTTCTGATAAATTTTTGACCTCCCTCATAATTGAGTCCCTGTGGCCACTGTCCTTGTCAATTTCTACTGTGAGAAACAGCTTTTTGTCCACTTAAAGACTGTATCTTGTCCTCTTACCAGTGAACCAAGCCTACTTTTTTCATTCTCTAAAATACCACTAACAAATGGGGGATGCAGTTAGTAGGATTTTCATAGAGAACTGGGAATAATAAAGCAGGATTATACTGTGGGATAAAAAGGAAAACACTGCCTAATGAATATTTGACTTCTTAAAATTCCTTAGCAATCCCTACCACAGATCTTTACTCTCTGGATGCCAGCTTTTTCAGGTGTCCCTTGCTCCTTGTTTTAGAGGATCTTATTTACTTTTGGTCCCAACTTCTATTCCAATCTGTCTTTGCCTCTGACCCTAGGACCTCCAATTCCTTCGACTATAGTGTCTGTGAAGGAATAATGTCACTATCACTTAGAAATATTTGTCTGGCTGTAACTATCTTCTATAAAAACTAGAATAAAGGGTAAAGATACACTCACCTTGCATTAGAAAACAGTTATAATGTGTTGTTTTCAGTAAAAGAACACCTTTTCTTCTACTACTGCTACTGTTTCATACCTCAAAACATAGATGCAATTAAACCAATTCCCATTTTCCATTCTTCCCCATTATATCCCTTAACTAAAGAGTGTAAAATTTTAATCCATGTGATTATAAGCAGTACATATTTGGTGTTATCACTAAGAAGCTTTCTGTATTAATAATGCATATTTTTAGCTCACACTTTTAGAATTTCATTTACATAAACATTTCTACAATTCAGTGATTTCTCTTTATTTTGGTGTCTTGAATAGAACTGAACAAGTTTATGTTTCAATGAATAAAATTTTGAAATCAAAACATAATACACTTTTTAAAACTAGGAGAAGTAATATGGAAAGAATTTTTTTAAGAGAAGCAACTTACATGTCCTGAAAACCTGGAGTAATATTTAATATAGAGTAATTGCAGAGAAAAATTTCTAGTACCAATAAATACCCATTTATAAATATGCGTGCCCATTCCCAACAATGGAGTAATTCCAGTACCTGTTTTCACTATTTTTACTTCCAAATTCCAAATCACTGCATAACAATTAATTCTACTGGTTAATTAACTCTAGGTCAATTTTATCCTCTTTAAAATTAGTTGGATGGAAATGTCCCTTGATAGTTCTTGGTATTTGTGTTTTATTACCAATTTCATTGTTCTTCATAGGCAAGTTTCTTCAGAGAAAAACACTGTCATGATAACTGTAGTATACTTTAAAATACTTTGTCATGCAATTGATATAAAAGCATTTATTCACTCAAATATTACCTTCAATACGGACATGAGCTGCTCTAATCAGTAAATGTACACTATTAGATGGAGAGGTCAACTAGCATTTAGCCAGAAAGGCTGCCCTCCAAGGCAGCTACCACGAGCCCTTCAGTTACCCACCTGTTGGTCAACATCTGATGCCTGGCCAACTCACGTAACAGTGAAGGTTTAAGTTGGTTATCATCCTGAAATTTGTGCTATGAAATATATGAGGGTTGTCCAACATATTTTAGAAACATTCCCTATTCTTGTATGAAGGGCATAAGAACCTAGCAAGATGTGTAGCCTGAACTTTAGGGATAGTGCCCAAGACTTGTTCCCTAAATGGGCCTGTGTCCAGCCATGGATAAGTTCTACTTTCTCGATGTGGACATGAAAGTAAAACGCTACCTCTGCTATCTTCTTCAAATGCACCTTTTATACAAGGTAATATTGGAGTGTCTTAAAAGGCAGAGAGCTGCTGATTTATTAAATTTACAGAGCAGATGACATAAACTGTCTTATGCTAATATCTGGTTAACGAGTCTCTACATGCATGGCAGAATTTGATCACAACTTCCATCGAAACTGGCACATAATACTGTGGTGGTAAATGCGAACCATACACCCACCTCACCTTTTTCAGGCACTATGATTAACTACCAAAAATGACCCTGGTGTTGAGCAAGACCAGATGGGATCAGGTTCGTTCAGAACACACTCTATTTTTCTAATACTATTCATTACTTCTTAATTTGTTGCACCTTGCTTTTAGCCTCCCATAGACATAAGGATCTGAACTAAAATGTTTATGAACAAATATCAAGAGTTTTCACTTTGTTGTTTTACATTAGCTGAAAGATACAGGTATAGACCCCCAAAAATAAGAAGAAAGAAAACTATCATTATTTTAAGATAACAGAATCCAATCCATTTTAAATATAAAAATTATAAGAAAATTATTAGAAATCCCTATAGATTCAGTGAAAAAGAAACATAGGAAATAAATACTTAAAATCTTCCACACAGCAAAAGAAACTACCAACAGATTAACAGATAACCTAAAATAGAATAAAATATTTGCAAATTATGCATCTGACAAAGGTCTAATATCCAGAATCTATAAGAAATTTAAACAGTCAACAACCAAAAACAATCCCATTTTTAAATGAGCAAAGGACATGAACCGACGCTTTTCAAAAGAAGACATATACACATGGCCAACAAATATATGAAAACATGCTCAATATCACCAATCATTAGAAAAATGCAAATCAAAACCCCCATAAAATACCATCTCACACCAGTCAAAAATGGCCATTATTAAAAGGTCAAAAAATAACAGATGTGAGTCAGGTTGCAGAGAAAATGGAAGACTTATACACTGCTGGTAGGAATTTAAATTACTTTGGCCACTGTGGAAAACAGGTTAGAGATTTCTCAAAGAACTTAGCACTATCATTTGACCTAACAATCCCATTACTGGGTACATACCCAAAGAAATAAAAATTGTCAAAAAGACACAGGCAGTTGCCTGTTCATCACAGCACTATTCACAATAGCAAAGACATGGAATCAAATAGAGGCCCATCAGTGGTGGACTGGATAAAGAAAATGTGTTACGTACACCATGGAATACTATGTAACCACAAAAAGAATGAAATCATGTCCCTTCAAACAACATGTAGGGCAGGCGGAGGCCATTATCCTAAGTGAATTAATGCAAAAACACAAAAACAAGTATCACGTTCTCACTCATCAGTATGAGCTAAACACTGAGTGCGCATGGACACGATGGGGGAAGGGCACACCTGGGCCTACCTGAGGGTTAGGGTGGAAGGAGGGTGACGGTTGAAAAACTACTTATTGGGTACTACGCTCACTACCTGGGTGACAAAATCATTTGAACATCAAACCTTAGCAACACACAATTTACTTAACAAACCTGCATATGTACCCCTAAACCTGAAATAAAAGTTAAAAAAGAAAATTTAATTATAAAATATACATATATAGCTCTCCTAACAATAAGCAATGAGCAATTATATAAAATTATATCAGTAAAGATAAACTTAAAAAGATATGCTGAACATTTTTATTAAAAGTAGTATTTATTAATCTTTACCAAGAAAAAGGGAAAAACAAAATGAGACATGCCACATTTCTCAAAAAATAACTATTTTAAGTATAAATTGAAATGCAGACATTTCAAATAATTGTCAGCATTCTGTTTGGATTGTAACAAATTGATTTCAAGATTCATTTGGTCATATTACAGCTTAGAAGAATCAAGCGTTTTCATAAACGAATAATAAGCAAGGATTTGTTCTGGCCAGCGCTGAAATACTATCAAATATTACGAAGAGTTTGATTTGGGGTCAGGAGTAGTGACTCCTGCCTGTAATCCCAAAACTTTAGGAGGCCTAGGCGGGAGGATAGCTTGAACTCAGGAATTAAAGACCAGCTTAGGCAACAGGAGACCCCTCCCTACACACACACACATGCCCCACGTGGCGGCCCGTGCAACACAATGAGACCCCTCTCGACACACACACACGCCCCGCGTGGTGGCCCGCGCCTGCCGTCCCAGCTACTCGGGAGGCTGCGGTGGGAGGACTACTTGGGCCGGGGGAGTCAAGGCCGCAGCGGACAGACACTGTGCCACTGCCCTGCAGTCCGGGTGACAGAGTGCGGCTCCGCCTCAAAAAAAGAAAAAGAATTTGCTTTGCAGACGATTGAAACATTGCCTCAGAGCAGACCCTAATGCATTTTACCTTAGAATATTAAATATTAAAGCATGACATTACAAATGAGTGTGTGACGAAGGCCTGTTAATCAGGTTGGGGAGACTGATGAAAGATCTAGAAATATTTGTCAGTAAAAACACCACCTACAAAACATACATTAAGATAAATTGCAAATGTTTTTAAAGCTGTGGAGCGTTCCGGTACAGACCCCAGGCCTGAAGCACCGGGACGCTCCGTCCCCACCCCGCCGACCTGGTGGCCGCCGGGGGCGGGGCGGGGCGGGGACACCGCGGAGCTGGGGACGGCTCGGCGCCTCCGAGAGCGCTCGGTCCCCGCGGGACGGGACTCACCCGGCCTGACGACAGC